>JAOTON010001748.1:1510000-1669438 GCA_034440635.1 Lepas anatifera | reverse complement strand
CGCCGACAACTGCTTTTCGAACATATAAGATTAAGAAATGCTGCTTTATTTAAGATCTGACCCACGGATCGGAAGAACGACTCCATCACATGGTGCCATTAAACTTCACAGATTCAATTTGAAACTCGAACCTCCTGTCCTTCATCCTTCGAGACCTCATGGACAATCGCGGTCTTCGAATTAACTGCAATGAACTAGTGAATCTTCAATGTTCCTCTTCTCGCGACTGCCTTATCGAAGCGTTTTCTGAGCTCAGTAGCTAATTTGAGTACTTTTTGTTGAAGCATTTTCGGTAGAGATCCGAGGCAAGCAATGGAACGCTGCTTTCCGTGTCCCCCTTCCAAGCATGGTTGCTAGAGATCGTAAGGGGATGGGTAATCCTCCTGCCAGTAAAGGTTGCCCGGGCCCCCATACCAGCGCGTGTTAAAAAAGCACACTGGAGGGAGCCCTCGGAGGCCCCCACCTACTTTTTCTAGGTGGCCGGAGAACCCTTCATGGCCAAAAAAACGCTATTTCGCTACTTTTGAGAATATTCAATGGCACGTCGATTTGTCAAATAACCTTGAAAATCGGCCCCAATTTTGTAATTAAAGGCTTTCAAAGTTAAACACTTTATTTTGAGATCGCTGAAATCGCGCGGTTGCACCAATTTGCGTGCATCAAAGACCAACTGGCAACGTTATAGCACCATATAAAACGAGATTATATGTCAAGTTCACCCCTCATGAAGGTCAAGGTCACATTTCAAGTCCATACCAGCATTATCAGTCATTGGTCCGGTGCTTCCGGTCGCATGGCGTTACCCAGTATGACGTATATTATGCTACGACGTCATAGTTAAGATAACTCAATGTAAAGGTCAAGGTCACAGGTCAAATTAAAAGGTCATGGGTAAAGGTCAATGTTCCTTTCCCGTCCAACAGTTGCTATGGTGCTAGTTATGGTGTAATTAAAGGGAATATGTCATATTGTGACGTCATAGGTCAATGACCTTGAATGACCTTAACCCCAAAAATTAAGTTTTCATTTCTTTGGACGTTCTCACTATGACCTTGCTCTATTTTCAGTGCATTCTGAACTTCTTTGAGCTTAATCACGGCATTTCCGGATGAATACCCAGCACGGCTAATACTCGACCTTTATGACCTCGTTTGAACTTGACGATACTGACTTAGGTCAATTAAGATCAGTCATAATATAGATTTTAACAGTTTCCACCCAGTCCTCAACCAGAGTTTTTCTGAGCCTCCTAGTTTCGGAAAACTCAGGGGGCCTACCAGTCCCCCTTCCAGTGCGCGTAAGTGTCGGACGCCTCTCCAGTGCGGGTGTTAAGGAATGGGACATTGATTACAATTTATTGTTTTAAATACATCTTTACCTTCACGTTCGACCAATTCTACCATTGGCACCTTTTTCGTGACCAGAGACGTTTGAAAGTTGCAGCGACGGCGGGCCGCGCTGGCGCGCACGAACCTCACAGAAGTGGGGATCGGGACGTTTGGGAGCTCAGATCTCGCTTTCTGTTAAAGTCTCCATTCTTTTTATTACTGAATCTTATAGAGAAAAGTATAAAGAGTAATATGAGCCTCAAAAAGTTTAAAATAAGTCATAGGAAAATAGTTTTTTATAAATTTTGAATAATTGAAGAATGTATTATATATTTAAAATTTAATTTTTTAATTATATTTATCATGATCCAGAATTGGTAATTCGTCCTTAAGATACCTAGATCAAGCTTTTATGGCATTTGTAGAAGCATACAGGTAAAATTTCATCTTTAAAAAAGACATGCAAGTGGGTATGGTCAAAATGCCTGAGGCTATAATTTTCAAACCGTAAGTCAAGGAGGAAAATTAATACGAAAATCGTCATCAGCTCCATCAATAGCCCCATGACAAAAATACACCGAAATCTGGGACATGTGGGTGTTTTCGACTTGTCGATTTGTCGTGGAATGCCCCAACTACGAGGTTTATGGCGTCGAGGGGAAGGGGATCTAACTGAAACCAGGACACCTAATCCCGGCTCTTGGCGGACTTTGCCCCGCGACCCTCGCCATGCAAAGGTTACCGGGTGGAAGGTACCCCAGGCGAGAATACCATGGTACAGGTGAGGTCTGACTTAAGCATTGTACAAGAGCGGCTAGCACAATGATATGTCAAGTGCTTACGTTTCGGGGTAGGATCAACCATTCAGTGGAAATTCCACAAGTCCAGGTGGAAGGTAATAGTCTGTTGACCTCAAATGTATTCAAAGTTGATTGAAAAATGTATGCACTTGAGCTTAACGGACCACATTGGATCCAGTGATATACTAAGTAACAACCAGTATGAATTTCCGACCAAACACTCAACAGAACGAGCTAATCTAAACTCTTTGAGGCATTGTTAGCACCGAAAAAGATGCTGGGGAAACGTGTCTTTGGAACATATTTGGATATTAAAAAAGCTTTCGACTCCGTCAACTACTTCACATTCTTTGTTTCCCTCGAAAGATACGGTATCCGTGGTACTCCATGGGACCCCAGGAACAATTCTCTATTGAATCGGTTCCAACAATTTGAACTGAAGTACCCAAAAGTAAATGAAGTGTACACGGAACCAAAATAGATCACTCGCGTTGTCTCTCAGGGTAGTGTATTAGGTACATCATTTTTTTTTTGCTCTGAGTTAATGACCTCCAGCAACCATCCAGTCTCTTTAGAATAATACATTTCGCCGATGACACTAACCTTCTCCTTCTGGCACGGACATTGAGTGGCTGTATTAGACCCCCAATTATGAACTCGAAAAATGAAGACCTGGTTTATAAACAGCAGACTCTGTCTTAATCTTTCAAAAAATGGCATCCTTCCAGGTTTATACAAGCAGAAGCTTCCAACCCCCCACGAATTTCGATACAAGGCCAAATTTAGCCAGGGTGAAAGCTATTAAATTTCTGGGTGTGTTGGTTGATAAAGGACTGACATCTAAGGACTATAAATATCAAATTCATGTTTCCCAGAAAACATGCCGAGATCGGGCCGACGTCAGCAGATGTTGGGGAGATGTCGGCATCTCGAAAGCGGCACGCCGACGTCGGGCCGAGCTCGGCCCGACGCCGATATATCGGTATGCCCACTGCGACGCTAGGGGTGCCACGGCGGCACAGATCGCTGGCTGATCGCTGATTGGCTGAATCTGAATCTACTGGCGTCCGGCAAGACCACAGTTTCCAAGGCCCCAGCAGTCAGTCTGTCGCGTCCGTCTCAAGGCAACAGTCGTTATTGTGGTCTATCACACATAGGCCTTCGAGCGTGTGTCCTCTGGTCTCCGCCGGTACAGTCAATTTACTTCACTGACGGCTCAACAAGGGGAGGTTTCGGCCACGGGGGAGGTGCAATAACGAGATCGGAGGCGGAGGGCCGCCGCCCTTGCACCTGGGCGATCCCATCGGGAACAATCACCGGCTCCTTCTGCAGCCAGATGGTAGCGCTGTACGAGGTCTTAAAGGACATAAGCCAAGCACTGAAAAGCATCCAGAGCTACCGAATCTGCACAGACTCCCTATCCCCGCTGCAGAGGCTGCACGACACCCAATGGGGCCCTAAAAAAACGAAACACTAACGTCAGCCACAGCTACAATAAAGGACCTCACAGATCGGGAGAAGAAGCTTCAGCTGGTGTGGGTTTCCCGGCACGCGGGCGGAGAGGAGAACGAGGTGGTGGGCAGGGCCGCAAACTAGTGACGATCCACGAACCATCTGCCAGACCAGCCGCCGCTCCCGATCGACTTCATGACGGCCAGGACTACCGTCCGTGAGACGTGTCGCCGCTGATGGGCGGAGGCCTACCACGAGGGGTCCCGCCGGACCACGTACATCGACGCATATCACGGCGCCGGCCACCGAAAAAGAACAAGAACTGGATGCGACGGGAACAGGTGGTGCTGCACCAGCTCCGTGTCAACAGATACCCCCTCCTATCAGACTCCCTCCAAAGGTGGAGGAAGCCAGGGCACAATGGCAGGTGCGTTCACTGCGAAAAGGCTGAGGACAACACATTTCACTGTGAACTGCATCAAATACCAAACAGCAAGCACCAGACACATGGGCCCCGTCCCGGACATAAGCATCTTCCGGAGGAGGATTCCAAGGCAGCCCCTAGATACATCCAGGCGTCCGGCCTCTTCCGAGAGGTCCGGTAATCGGCGATCGGCTGACACCGCAGGCAACGAAGGAGAAGAAGCTCAAATACGTTCGCCAGATCCAGGAAAATTGCAATTATTTGAATCCTTTACAGGACGAACAGATACCTGCAAGCCTTTGGGTCCGTCCCTGCGTGTGACAAGGAATATCGTGCAGTTCTTATCGTGACTTGTGAATGAAAGAAAATATGTTCGGTGCGAATGCGGAACAGGAAACAATGTGCTCTACATGAGGTCCAAACTGTCATTCGTTAAAGAGTTATCAGCCTCTTGCATATCCCAAACCTCAGTGTCGGTTAAATCTGTGGTGTGCGAGGGGGTCTTGGGGGGTGGCGGCGATAGCCTGTGTGCACGGGCGATATATTCCATGTCAGGGTAGTCTGGGAAGTGTTTACTACATCCTGTCAATGCCGAATGTAATGTTAACCAATTGCAGATATTTGAAACGCTGTTACCCTCCCTACATCGTTTTGTTCTCATTTGGTTCAGATGATTAGGTACCAGGTGTAAATCGAATTGGAACTGCTGGCGAGTAGCTTTGGCCTAGTGAGGGTGATTACCATGATACTAGATCGTGCTAATGATCGGTTCTAGGCCCACCCAATGAACTATTATTGTAAAAATGTAAATGACAGCTTAATCAACAAGCCTTTGCTATAGATGGGGTGAGGTATGCTGTGACTGCTAACTCTTGTGCACTGCAGTGGAGTAAGGTAAAGCTGCCACTCTAGTCACCTGATGTGCCTTCCCCTGGCAACCTCAGTGTGCACTGTGTTAGTGTCCAATGTTAATGTAAGTTAGTTAGTCTCTTTCTGGCTTTCTTGTAATCAAAATATATTGTGCCATGCATCTTATTTGTATTGACTTAGTGCCTCTCTAAGATTTGTTCATAAAAAGATTGTAGCTTTTATGCTTGTGGAGTCAATAAATATTGTAGTGCTGCCCTTCCACCCCCTCCCCAAAAAAACAGGAGTGTTTGCCATTTTAGCCATCTCTTCAGTGACATTGGCTCTTTACAGCCAACCTTCACTAAATGTAGAGGAGGGTGCTTAAGTGGCCCCAAGTTCAGATACTCAACTGGAAGTTCCAATTTTGCTGTAACTCCTTTGAAAGATGAGAAGAATATTAAGCACGTTCCAGCATGATTTATGATTGCTTGTAGCCAAGATGACTTTGGGTGGATGAGCACCCACTTTGTCAGAAAAATATATTAATTAGGTGTTTAACTGTTGTAAATTGCATAGTGAGATAGTACCTCGATGAATTGTGGGTGTGGACATGTGTCACTGTGTGGATATGCATGCTTTTATGTATGGATCTAAAAAGAGCAGCAAATATCATCAGATGGAACAACCTTACATCTATTGATATATATTCAGGAAATGGGAGTACAAGCTCAACACAGTACTTCAACATAGTGCCTCAGTCCATACATGCATTTCAAGACATAGGATGACACAATGTGAGCATGTACGTTAAAAAAATAGGAGAGAAGTAAAAACGCTAGCAAGGCATGAGATGACAGGCAGAGTGAGCAACTCCACAGTTATATTTACCAGACAAGTGGTGCAAAAGGCATTTGAGAGTGGAAAATCCAGGGGGCGGACATGAGATACTTCTCTAGAATTCTGGGGGTTTTGAAGGTTCCATTTCTTGAACTTGAACTTGAACTTGAAGGATACGGACTTAATGAGGCTCTAGGCCTGTAGGTGTCCGGTCTTAGTGAGCTCGTGTAAGTGTGGTTTCACTACCTAATCCGTGTCAGGTATGGTATACCAATAGTCCTCCCAGTGTTTGTCAAGCCTGGTCTTGAATGTGTTGACAGTAGGTGCAGTGACAACATGACTGGGGAGACCATTCCAGTCGTTAACAACCCTAATGCCGAATGCATTGCGACGGATACGAGACTCGGCACGAGGTTTAACCAGTTTGTATTCGTGTCCCCTCGTCCGAGAGTTAGCGTCTCGCTGGAAGAAGCGTTCAGGGTCGAGATCGATGTCGCCATGAAATATCTGGAATACGCGGATCATGTCCCCCCGTCGCCTTCTGTAGTATAGAGAGGGAAGTCGAAGATCTTGCAGCCTCTCACTGTACGGCTTATGTCGTATTTCAGGGATCATTCGGGTGGCACGCCGTTGCACTCTCTCGACCTTTTTCTGGTCTTCTCGGTTGAAGGGCCCCCAGAGCAAGTTCCCATATTCAAGATGTGGTCTCACAAGAGTTTTGAAGAGAATCGGAAGCGACACCAGGTTGATTGCACGAAATGATCTACGAATCAATGCTAGGATTTGGGAACTCTTTGCCACCGCAGATGCCGCCTGAGCACGAAACTTCATGTCTGCGTCGATAATGACTCCTAGGTCTCTTTCCTGGGCAGAATAGGCGAGCAGACTATCTCTCATTGTGTATGTGTGCTGCTCATTGGTTGTTCCGAGATGGAGTACAGTGCACTTTCCCTTGT
This sequence comes from Lepas anatifera, assembly GCA_034440635.1. Taxonomy (NCBI): domain Eukaryota; kingdom Metazoa; phylum Arthropoda; class Thecostraca; family Lepadidae; genus Lepas; species Lepas anatifera. Next base: position 1,662,792 of record JAOTON010001748.1, on the reverse strand, counting down.
TAAAAGACAACTGCCAGGTGTCAGACCATGCAACAGCACGATCCAGGTCTGCCTGAAGAATCAGTGAAGAACTGGTCGAGCTAAGTGGAGCGTACACCTTTGTATCATCCGCGAACACCTTTGGAGTCGTATGGAACACATCAGGCAGATCGTTCACATACACCACAAACAGTAGGGGCCCCAGCACGGATCCCTGAGGTACACCGCTCACCACAGGAACCCAATTTGATTCACATCCATCCACCACTACTCGCTGCTCTCTATCTCTCAAGAAGTCCCTTATCCAGGCAAGTATTTTCCCTGAGATGCCATAACCTTGCAGTTTGCAGAGCAGTCTTTCATGAGGCACAGAGTCAAAGGCTTTCTGAAAATCTAAATATACTGCATCAACTGGCTGCCCTGCCTCGATACTCCTACTCCAATCGTCAACAGCCTCTAAAAGTTGGGAGTCGCATGAGCGGCGGGGGCGAAAGCCATGTTGAGCAGCAGAAAGCAGGTGATTCCGTAACAGATGCTGCATCACCTGGTCACGGATGAGACCCTCCAGTACTCTACAGGGGATGCAAGTTATGCTAATGGGCCGGTAATTGCTAGCGCTCTGGCGGTCACCTTTCTTAAAAATCGGCACCACCGACCCTCTTTTCCAAGTGTGCGGAAGCAGTCCTTCATCAAGGGTTCTCCTATACAGAGTTGACAGTGGTGCAGCAAGGACATCAGCAGCCTCGTACAGGACTCGAGGATGTAAGTTGTCAGGACCTTGGTTGCTGGTGGTTTTGAGACAACGGAGTTTCTGGTGAATGTGTTCGGGAGTGATGACAAAGTCCACCAGATGTTCGCCTACACAGCGATTTGCGAAATCTGGAACAGTTGCAGTGTCCTCTCTGGTAAAAACAGAAGCAAAAAACTTGTTTAACAATGTTGCTTTCACGGGAGCACTGCACTGAACGACTCCGTTTTCGTCCTTCAAATCGCTGACTCGGGACCTAGCCTTCACTCGAGAGTTGACATGTCTCCAAAATGGTTTGATTGACTGCTTAATACTGCCTATTATCTTATTTTCGTGCTCTAGCAGCAGTCTCCTCGTTAGGGCACGAAGTCGATTGCTAAGCATGGCATAACGAGCGTGGTTCAGCATGCGCTGCATCTCATCCTGTGTGTGTCGGTATATATTCCAGGCAGATTGTTTCTTTTTCCTCAGCTTGAGAACCTCACGTGTTACATAAATGTTTTTCTGTTGCCTTCCCGCTGTACGATTGGGGATGCACGTGAAAGCGGCAGTCTCTATAGCATGAGTAAAGTAGGAGAAGGCTTCATCGATAGGCAAGGTTTGAATACTGTGCCAGTCAGTGGACGATAACATAAGCCTGAGACTCTCAAAATCAGCTCGCAGGAAATTTGGTTTACTTGATTTGACCAGTGGCAATGGAGTGTAGCACCATAGACTGAAGCGCAGCGTCAAATGGTCGCTTTTGCCAAGCCCTGGCAAGTAATCCATATTTGTGACTGAATGTGGTTCATTGCTGATCACGAGATCTAGTAGATTCGGAGATTCACCAACCCTGTATCTAGTGGGGTGCTGGACATGTTGAAAGAGAAAGCTGTCTTGCAAAAGTTGAATGAAGTTATGAGAGATATGAGAGTGTGGGGCAGTTGACATACACAAATTCCAATCAATTTGGGGCAGGTTAAAGTCCCCGGCGATCAAGAGGTGAGTATGGTTACCTGAGCACACAGATCTAAACAGGCCACAGAGAGAGTCAAGGGATTGTGGTGCAGACACCGATGGACTCCGATAGACACAACCAATCATAACACTGTCACCATTCTTTAACCTCAGTGTCACCCAGACATGTTCGACATGAGGAAAACCCTCTACTTTGAATTCGGAACTAGCCAAATGCTCTCTGACAAAAATGCACACTCCCCGTGTACCTGAGGCACCTAAGCGAGACTGTGAGGGATCAAAATTAATGAAGGATACGTATCCTGAAACTGATATAAGAGCGAGCGAAATAGGAAGAGTTTGCGCCTTGGGAATGATCTCAGTGAGAAGAATTATATCTGGCTCGCTACCAGCAATAGCTACACACAACTCATCACGTTTATTCAGAAACTGATCTGTGTTGGTGTACATGATGTTTAACTTGTGATCACCTGTTGGGTGTAGTCAATTTGAATGTTGGTGAGGATGACTGGGCACGGATACCTCAGCAGAGGAAGGTGAATTTCTAGAGGCAGAAGCGCCCTCCATCGCCACAGAGTTGGGTACCTCCATAGGCAGTGGGTGTGTAGCCTCTGAAGCTGGCGGATTTTGTCGTTCTACTTCGGGCGTGCTGCTGTTGGGCCGGGAATTTTGAACAGCTGATCCAGCACGATCCCTCTCAGTACCCGGTTGAGCCTGGACACCACAACTGGAATTGTCTACGGGCAGCTCTGAGCTGTTTTGGGGTCGTGGAAGAATCACTGGACTCTGTTCCCTGCCCCCGGATGTGTGTCCTTGGAGGCTGCACAGGTCCCCGTTCCATTACTTTCCTAGCTACAATCTTCCCACGCACGATGGTCAGGTCAGTCTCTCCAGCAGCCCTTCTACTAGTTAATTCTGTGCGCAACTTACGACGCTCCTCCCTCTCCCTAAATGTGAGATCAGGGCTTAGGTAGATGTTTGACCACTTAGTGTTCTTCTTAAGCTGTGGAGCCAGCCTAAGAAGCTCATACTTGCATTGTTCAGAGTCCAGAGTGACAATGAGGAGGCGAGGCTTGCTAACAGAGACCGCACCTGGGCGGAAGGACTTTGAAACGCTGACATTCAGGCTGAAGGTCTCCCGGACCATGTCCACAAAGGCAGCACAGTCTGCCTGGGATCTTGAACCGTGTGATTCACTAGACTGCTCTGGGAAGTTGTGAACAACAAGATTACACTTTCGTTTGTCACGGTCAAGGAAGTCATCAAAAACCCTGGACATTGTATGTGTGTCCTTGTTCGCAGATGCGCTTTTCTGGTTGTAACAGTTTTTTGGCAGCAAAATTTAACATGTAATTCCAATGGGAGTGTTTGGAGGGGTTTGGGGCACGGGCCAGTGGGAAAATGTAAGTGGTGCTTAAGGGTATATTTTTATTTTTGGTATGTAAAATTGATCAGGCTATCTTCTGGGTGCAGTTTTTAGTCTTCAAAGCGCTTTTATAACAAGGAAAATCCACGATGAACTTCATGCTAATTCCTTCAGAATTCTGTTTCAAACATTTCAATTACCCAATCAAAAACGCTGCATTCTACCTTATGCTAGCAAAATTAAAGTTATCTTGAACAAAACCCTTCAAAATACTACCATATCCTCAATGTGCTGCCAAATCAGGCAGTCAGCTGGCTATCATGTCCGAACCGTATCTATAGGACCCGTGGGAAAATCCCCTGTAAAAAAGACGGGATCAGGTGGAAAAAATAAAGAAAAGACCTAGTACCTTCAGGCTCTTATGATGACACCTGGTTTGAGGTTTTTTGTCCCAGCAAACAGTGGACATTTAGGGAGCCAGGAGAGCACATCAGGTGACTGGGGTGGCAGCTTTACTTTACCCCCAATCAACTTTACCACAGCTGAAAATATCTGGAATTTCTACAAAACTGGTCTCGCAGATGGAGCGTTTCATTGAAACATACTTTCCCAAACTTGAGGACAACATATGAAAATTGAAAAGCACTCTGTCCACCATGAAAGGTTAACATCTTTCTCAAACAGGATTGCCAGCAAATGGAACTCTACCAGACAATTTCATATCTGCAACAACAACAAATAATACCTATGCTCAGAATGATGCTACACAGGACTGCCTCAGCCTATGTCAATGTTCTGCAGTCGACTGGCACACAACACTGGCAGGTCAAAACTCAGAAGTGTACTCACAAAAAAGTCGGGAAAAGTCTGCCGGGAGAAGTCGGGAGGTGCCCCTCTATTATCTCTCTCGGTTGAACCTGGGCATCGAAGCCTTAGCTTTTCACCAAGGTCTTAGAACCCCACCAAATCGATCGTCCCTTCAAGACAAAGCAATAGAGACACCCCAAGCGCAGTAAACCTCGGAGTAGACTCGAGGTAGGACCCTTAAAACCAAGGCCCTAGAATCCCTTAAAACCGCCAACAAGGACAAGGGTTGGCCCCATTTTGTGAATAAGAAAGGTGATTGGTTTAGGAATAGCTAACCCTGACATATTTGAAATCGAAGGGGAAACGGGTCCTTCATTTGATCAATCAAATCAAAGGCGTCATCTTATTTGTTCCCTAGTCCGTCATTTGAACAATAAGCGTGTTGATTGGTGGAAATAATACCCTCTTTAGCACTCGAGTAACAAACGAATATAACTCTGTAGTGCCACAACTTCAAAGCACCAGCACCTTCTTGCATCAGCGCACCTCTCAGCCAAGCCTGCTGACCAGCAGCCCAGTGCCGCGTAGTAATTGGCGTGGTATCTGTGTTGCTTTCTTTTATAGCGTGCGTATGTGGAGTATATATTGATATATCGACGTAAATGTCTGTAGGCAAGGGCTTTGAGAAAAGTGTAGGGCTGCCGCGTAGCAGTTGCGCTATCTCATTGACTTGAAAAATAGTAACATAGTACGCGAAAAGTCAACAGTGCTGGGAATCGATCAAATTATTCCTTGGTCATAGGCATTGGGAATATAAATTGGTGGGGAAAAGGTCGGTACCCCTTTGTATTTTCCTTTCAATTTGTTTGGTGCACACAGCAGAAGCATGGGAAGCATGCTATACTCAAGATAGATTGTCTTTGCATACCATACGGACAACTGAAAAGAAGTTTGTGCTTTGATGTAGACATACTTGAAGCAAATTAGCCATATTTTTTCTTCCTATATTCTGTGGCTGGCTAGAGAGCCCCTCAATAAGTTGATATGATGTAAATCCTGCCTGACAGGGGGACAGTTGGTGGTGTGTCGTGAAATCCAAGCAGTTATTACAATTACCTGTGAGCAATAAACATGCATTGGTATCAAGCGTATACATCTCACCTTCAGAACATTTGTCTCTTAGCACATGTATGCAAGATGATGTTGTTACTTAAAGCTCAATTTTAAAGCCTCAGATGCTGATTGTATCAGGCCTGAAAATAATACACATAAGTGCTCACAAATCCATGAATACATGGATGTGTACCAGTCTGCAAAGTATGGCAGCCGGCCAGACAAGTCGCACCAGCCATCTAAAATTATCCCACTGCCAGCCACCAAAAACTTGCACCAATCTGCCATATACCAGGGAGAAAAACACACCCATTCCCACCCACACGATGCAATGCTACCTCTCTTATTAGTTAGTTAGTTGAGGACTTCATAAGGCCCCCTCGTGTGTCTCTATAACCATGTAGCCATTACTTGTTCGGTTTTCAGTGTCACCTTCCTCGCACCAGTCTCACAAATTCGCACCAGGTTGGTAAAATTTGCACCACTCTGTCCTGTCTCCAAGGGCACTCGCACCAACGAGATCTCGTCGAAAATGACATACTTTGCACACTGGGATGTGTACACAAGGATGAGGTCTTGTTCTATTAAATCATCTTAGTCAACATGTTTCAAGTTTGCTTTTCTGTGCTATCTTAGGTGGGCATATTGGATGGAAAGTCAAACCAGTGTCAGAAGGATATTGGCCACTGTGGGAGTTTAGTTGGAAGGTGTTAGGCTCCAGCTCCACTGGTCAGAACACATTTAGTGGCAATGCATGGAGAATGCTTGTGAACAAATCTCAAGGAGTGCTTCAGTGCTCAATATTTATCTCATTTGGTAATTATTTTTATGTGTCCAATGTCTATAATTTTGCAGTTGCTTATCTTGTTCTTTGATTGGTTATTGAGTTGTTTGCTGAGTAAAGTTTTGCTTATCTTGCTCTCTCTCTCTCTCTCTCTCTCTCTCTCTCTCTCTCTCTCTCTCTCTCTCTCTCTCTCTCTCTCTCTCTCTATCTCTATCTCTCTATCTCTCTATCTCTCTATCTCTCTATCTCTCTATCTCTCTATCTCTCTATCTCTCTATCTCTCTATCTCTCTATCTCTCTATCTCTCTATCTATCTCTATCTATCTCTATCTATCTCTATCTATCTCTATCTATCTATCTCATCTCTCTATCTATCTATCTATCTATCTATCTACCCCTTTTTTATTCTTCTCGTTTCATCCCCTTCACTCATTTTCCTTACATTTCATTATTTGTAGTTATCGGAATTTCGGAGATCGAACCAGCCTGCTGGATCCATTCTCCAACGAGCTCAGTTCGGATGTGTCCACACTGTCATGCTCGGGCCAATTGTCCGATGGAACAAATTTCTAGCTGGTTTACAGCACTCAGGAAAGGATGGGATCATACTCGGGACATTTAGGCACAAGGTACATACATCAGAGATGACCAACGGGAGTCAAGCCCGCTGTTGAACTTATCGACCGTGCAGGCGTTTACTACTGAGTTAGGCAGCGCTCGCAATATGGAGCGAGGTTTGTCGAGTTTCCAGGTATGTCCACGTGTAGGTGCGAGACCAGTTTATGAGATCGAGCAACTGAGCTGGATGTAGCTAATAGCTATGTGATCAGCTATATATATATATATATATATATATATATATATATATATATATATATATATATATATATATATATATCGATTGGACCGAGCAGCAGTTGAAATAATTGTACCAGGTATCGTCGGCGCCGCCTGTAATATACCGGAGGAAGCCTGTGAAAAGTAAGAGGTTGATGCGAGGAGGGGAGGGGGCGATAGCGGCGGGAGGACGGCTCAGCGGGCTGCATGGTGGGGCCCCCTCGGGCTGCGGAGAACATCTCCGCTACGACGCGCGGCGCCCCCTCGTGAGGTGCGGGTTAAAGTGGCGCAGCGTTATTCCTGCTGCGTATTCGCCCGTAGATGCAGTCCTTTCGCGGAAGGTGACGCATACATGGACCTGCGTGCGGAACTGTTTCATTTCTACAGTTTATCGCAGTACTTATTTACCGTTCGCGCAGAAAAAGGGGAGAATTGACCCCTTATCGACCCTGTCCTAACCGAGTAGTCACGTGATGCTTAGTGGCCTTGGAACGGTGATGTTGTGCTCAAGCTCCGCGGCGCGTTTTTTAACACATTTTTCTTGCCTGGACAGAGTGGCGGTGGAGGGTCTGGATTTAAGGGGAGGGGACCATGGGTTTTTCACCCCATGTCTCTCCAGTCAGTGTCATAGGATTAGTGTTGAAGTTCGGCATTTAAGGGGGATGCTACGGATTTATTGTATTATTGATTTATCGTATTATTTTGTGGCGCAAAGGAAGATATTGAATCTGGCACAAAGCATTGTCAGTTCATGACGGCATGCTGATATGGAGATTGTTTGCCCCTAGCAAAGGGAAATTAAAGTGTACGAAATATCGAGCTTTTTAGCCAATTGTCAGCAGAATTGTTGTCCAATTCATCAGTCTCAATAAAAGAATATCCCTAGAATCTCTCCAGTCTCAACCTGGGCCAAGGTACCATATTCCCTTTAAAATTTATGTTTAGTTTAGAGAGAACGAGTTACGTCCTGACGTAACTGACGTAACTTCGGTCCTGACGTAAGTCAGACATACTGTAGTGTATCTTCAATGGAGTCTGTCAGTGGTTGTGCCTTAGTTGTCTTAAGGGCAACATTCTAGGTGCTCAAATTCTAGCACCATGATTTGAACTCGTTCATCTTGTTGTTCTGGGCAGCGGACCTGGGAACAGCCTGTCCAGCCGTGACGGCTCCCTCCCCCCCTTCAGACCATGTCGGGCGTGGAGGAGAGTGCAGCGGCGGGCGCCACCGGCGGTGAGGAGGAGCGCCCAGACGCGCCCGACCCCGCCTACGAGTGTAACATCTGCCTGGACCAGGCGCGCGATGCTGTCGTCAGCATGTGTGGCCACCTCTTCTGGTGAGATGGCGGGCCCACATGGTGTAGAAACAGCTGTGTTGTCCTCGTCGATTCGAGTTCCATGGTTGCCTCAATCAGTTTGAGAGGAGCTCCATTGCAATTGTGTGCATTTCTCGGCTGTGTAGTAACCGTCAGCTGCTTTTTGGTATCAGATGAATTCGCTGGGCTACATCAATTACTGGCAGATCGATTACTATCAATTACCGATCAGATGAAAGACTGTCCAGGTCCGTGTTGTTGGGAACTATTTAGCTGAGGGTCTGTTTTCTCGCGCGCACGGCTCTGAAGGCCCGCATCTCCCCAGCTGGCCGTGTCTTCACACGTGGCTGGAGACCCGCCGCAACAACCCGGTCTGCCCCGTCTGCAAGGCAGCCATCAGCCGCGACAAAGTCATCCCGCTGTACGGTCGCAACAGCTCCAACAAGGACCCGCGCGACACGCTGCCGCCGCGACCGGCCGGTCAGAGGGCCGAGCCCGAGCCCCAGGTACGTGCCCTACCGCCGGCGTCCTCTGACAGTCACGGCTGCAGCTGACGCTGTGGGTTCACAGAGCGATCACTTGTTAACCGTGCAAGACCTCCAGTTGGCGCCGTGCTATGCTTTGTTCAGGAATCAGGCGTGCTGGGCTTGGTGTGGCTCCCAGTCGTCTTGGTTGTGGGTTATACCGTGCTCTGGTGATGAGGGCTGTGTTTTCTGGCTGCTGTGGAGCGGCTGCGCACCGCTGCTTGAGTGTTGGGAGGCTGTGGAGACCGCTGTCTGTGCCCCCGTTTGCCGACCTTCAGCTCGTCCCCCTGCGGGAAACCAAACATGCACACCTTTACTGGAATGCTGCGAGCGTGAACCCGTACCTGGGTGTCGGGATAATCAATTTTGTTGTAAACACCAATCAAGAAAACCAATAATTGCTTGGGCCTGGTGTGTTGTGTCTGTGACGCCAAATTTACTCCACTGGCTTGAATTTTACATATAATAGTTGGATTGTTAAAATCTCCATGTCCCGACATTCGCCCTAGCGCTCCCTCGTCTTTCCATCTGCCCCCGTGCCCGGAGTTGTGTTAAGACCTCTCTTGCACTTTGGCGTTTAATGGGACCATAAATTTGCGGCATTGGGACAAGGTGTGCGTCGAAATGAGTGCTGGGGCGGTTTGAGCCGGTGAGTTGCCCGTGACTGGTGCTGCCCTGACAGCCTGCCCGGCCTCAGAAGAAGACTGTGATCCTCCGCCTGACCCATGCCTTCGTCTGTGCAACCTCCCGGCCAGTGTCGCCAATGGTGAATGACTGCACCCTTTATCCAAATTTGGCCTGTCGCTTGTGATTTTCCCTTGTAAAAAGCAATGTTCGTCTCCCAGTCTATGTTGTTTCCGCGTCGACTTTGCTGCCACCTTGTGGAAGGTGGAGAAGCTGTGATTTTGTCACGTGATGCGGGGCGCTTCACACGATGGGGCTGCGAATGCTACTGTTGACAAACGCGGGGCAAAGTATGCAAGTCAAGGCTGAAATGTACTGACAACAATTTGAATGTTTCACATTCCTTTAATCATGTGTATTTTGTGTGTGGTCTTCTTGAGCTACTACACATATGCGTTATGCGTAGGTTTATATGTCCTTGAGCTTATTCCCATTTTTTAATGCAATTTTTGCATGCCAACATTGGTTTCCATCACACAGAAGGGATTCAACATGAAAAAATCCCCAATAGGATACTAATTATGTGGGCTAAGACGGACACAGTCTGCACTACTACCCGCCCCTCCCTCCCATGCACACTATCATCGATAACCCCCCCCCGCCCCCATCAGCCTACTCCCAATCGGTCTCATTAAAATTTCCCGTTCACATCACAAAGCTCCCACACAGCTCATGTCCATGCCTATGCCGTACCCGGAGGAGCTTGATTGGCACTTTCCGGGGTATGTTTTAGGTGATCGTGTGTAGCATCTGATAACGTTTTAACTCCCCTACCCGCATTGCGTTCCGTAGTTTAGGGAGGGCCCCTTGGCACCAGTGGACGTCTCAACGATATCAACTCTTTTAATAAAACGTCGCATTTCGAAGTCATTTATTCGCCGTCATAGCTTTGAAGTTCTCTTTCATTTTTGGACGTAACACACCGACTTGTATATTTAAAGGGAATGTGGCACCTTCACAACGTGATTTTAACTGAGATAGCCAAGTTGTAAAGCAGGTCGGAAAACCCGGTACTCCATATTTCATTTGTCTTAGAACTCGATATTTCCGTAGAAAAAAGCTAAAACCTACCTGACACCAGCCCCCCTCAGCCCCCGTCGCCGGCGGCCATTGTTGTGAGCTACTGGTGTGACGACATATGCTGACGTCACGATGAGCATCAGCCAATCGAAGCCCTTGAAGCGTTTCAAGTATGGTAGTGGTTGCCAGATCGTGACATCCACAGTCTGATATTTATTTCTTTTTCTAGAGGAGTATTTTTAAAAACCAAATATTGAGCTTATTGTACATTTTTCAGAGAAATCATGAGTGGTTTCATTATTTTTGACTAAAAGTACGCCTAATTACACTAAATTCCAGGATTCGACCAAGGTGCCACATTCCCTTTAAGCTTTTTAGGTTGTATGACGCATATCATTATCGTTTAGGTTTTTTGTCATCATTATCGTTGGCTCTTATCACGGAGGTCCCTGTCATTCTGCTGCGATCGTATCGTGCATCATCTTTTCATAAGTGTTCTCGTACGTGGGCTACATCACATGTTACCGAGGTTAGGAGATAGGCGGTCCCGGCACCGCGGCCGCTTGGCGGCGTGTGACATAGGGTGCGGTCGCTCCTGCCTTACAATTGCTCTATTATCACCCAAATACTATGGCTATTTAGTGCTCCGTCGTGCGAGTCATATTTCTGTTGCCGACAACCTCGATGTGTCCGCCTGCCTTTGCTCTGCTGCAGTCCCTTATGGTTCGGTGTGACACGTCCAAACACATGCGGCCCTCACCAGTCGTTGAGCTGTCGAGCCGTCGGCCGCTGGCCTGTCGATATTAACATGTTCCCTAAAAAAAGTGTGATAACTATCACCAAACTTCTTGACTCTGCACCGCGCTATGGTTTGCTTGTTTGTTCGTGCTGCCATCTGGGGATCGTTGCAATTTCACTCTTACGCATGGTATTATGGGTGACGCCGCTGGTCCCCAATCTGCCGCCGCGATGTGTGGCCCCTCGTTCCCTCGCCCCTGAGCTGTTTCCACTTTCCACGTAGCGGCCGGCGTGAGCGCTGGGCGTTATCGGTGGTGGCTCCGATGACCAGAGGCGCCGCTGGTCAGCCTAGCCACCTGCGATGCGCTCTCCTGCTCTTGCCGGCCGCGCCACCTCGTAATGGAGGGTGGAATTAGCTTTTTTAACTCTCCGGAGTAAATCTGCCCCCGCCCCCCTGAGCCTCTGTCGGTGACAGCTTGATGGTTTGTGTGTTGTGGAGTGAATACATGTGTATGGCTTTATATCACCAGTTAATCGGCTGGGGCGGACTCTGTTGTTGTGGAAGCTAAATAATGTGGTATTATGCGCCAAGATGTGGTTGCAAAATGACCACCGCAGTCGACGCGGCCTAACACCCCAAGGCTGATGACGGTGGCGATCCTGAATTCCAGTTTCGCACTAATTCTCTGCTGACCATTGGTTCTTGCCCCATTGGCTCGACACCAATGGTCAAATAATGCCTAATCATCGATATAATTTTCCATTTCTGGATAGATAATTCAGCCGGCATGTGTTCATCGTTTGCCAAACACCACTGGTTTTCTTTCAGACCGGGTTCGGCGGCCTCAACTTCGGCGACGCTAACTTCCACATGTCCTTCGGCATCGGCGCCTTTCCGCTGGGCTTCTTCGCCTCGACACTGAACTTCGGCGGCGAGCGCTTCAACGGCCACGGAGGTGAGCGGGTGACTCAGAGCTAGGACGGCTCCCTCCTGAGCTGTCCGTCCTGGGCTCGGGTCCCGGCGGGCTCTCCGAGTAGGTTTAGTTTTGTCCCCATTGGAAGGGCTAGTGTATTACCCAGACCATGGCCCCCATCCCTTTCCCTTGCATATCAACGTGGATTAATTACTCTTGAACGAACATTGGCAAAATAGGTCAGGAGTTGTGTGCTTCACTGCACTGCTAATACTCGTATGCCAGGTAGGAAGTTCTTTAGAGTGCAGAGGGGAGCCTCAGAATCGAATACCTTGCCCCCAGACAAGTTCTATTGACGCTCCGTAGGTGGCAGCACCGGGATTAACTCAGGCTTGTCACTGCTCCCAACGCAATCAGCTCTGACCCCAGCCGGAGTTCATGCTCATCATGCTCACCTCCCATACACACCACAGATTTTCACCCCACACACACCACAGATTTTCACCCCACACACACCACAGTATTTCACCCCATACACACCTCAGATTTTCAACCCATACACACCTCAGATTCTCACCCCATACACACCTCAGATTTTCAACCCATACACACCACAGATTTTCAACCCATACACACCACAGATTTTCACCCCATACACACCACAGTATTTCACCCCATACACACCACAGATTTTCACTCCATACACACCACAGATTTTTAACCCATACACACCACAGATTTTCACTCCATACACACCACAGTATTTCACCCCACACACACACCACAGATTTTCACTCCATACACACCACAGATTTTCACCCCATACACACCTCAGATTTTCAACCCATACACACCACAGATTTTCACCCCCATACACACCACAGATTTTCACTCCATACACACCACAGTATTTCACCCCACACACACACCACAGATTTTCACTCCATACACACCACAGATTTTCAACCCATACACACCTCAGATTTTCACCCCATACACACCACAGCATTTCGCTCCATACACACCACAGATTTTTAACCCATACACACCACAGATTTTCAACCCCATACACACCACAGATTTTCACCCCCCATACGTGCCAAAGATGCTGAGCCCCTTTCCATACACCCAACATATTGTCAGCCCCTCCATATACACCAAAGATGTTCACCCCCCCTCCACACACTTTACAGACGCTCACCCCGTACACGCCGAAGAACAACTCTCCAATATAACAAGGTAAGTGCGCAGATAGTCGATTTGAGAAGCGCCAGGTGCACACGGCAGCTGTTTTTACACAATGGCATCGTTTGGAAGGCGCCACTCTTAGTACTGTTGTCATGGATGATAGCAGCTATACAGACATTCCCGGCTACAAGATGTCGCCACTGTCCAGAAACAGCCTCCGCGGTGAATTCACCTTTGAATTCACCTACCTTTGCCTCCCACCCCCGCCGTGGACACCAGACATCGTACAATCATCCCGCACCACGAGGGACATTCTCAGCAGTGTCAGCAAAACAAAACTGATGGCAAACAAACTGATGCCTGAGTCTGCAACAGACTGGGAGTTGACTACGCCATGTAGCGTTACCAGTTCGCGTGTCGTTCAGCTCAAACGGTCAGTGTAGACGAGATAGGAGGCTAGCTTTCCAATATTTCAAATCTCGAGTGGTCTGGTAGGAAACAGTTATGGAGGTGGGAGTTATTAAGAGAAAATAATTTGGTCTGGAAAATATAAAAATGCATGAAATTGGGAATTTCAAGTTATCGGCTGATGCCGGTGCACTGGTTAGAACTGGTAAAAAAATATGATTGGATTATTTCAATGACAACCGGTCAAAGATATAATTGGATTATCTCAAGAACTACACCTAACTACCTGTGATAAGGTAGTGTCGTTTGATCATTTCGATGTTTAATGTTCAGACTGGTCTGTGGTCCGGGGGCCCTTGGAGACTGGCGTACCCAATAAAAATCGTTGACTGTCATTTGAAGGTTCAGTGCCTTAACTTTCAGTAAGGTGTCACTCCCCTTCTCCGGCTCCGCTCTGTCTCCTTTCAAATTCCTGTGTGGAAAGGGAGTCCTCGGAAGTGAGCCTGTTCGGGGACGAGTAATAGATAATATGCGCCGGACACAGTGTGCTACGAGTCCGCCATGTCCCACCAGGCCTCAGTAGTGACGGATGGCCATACATGCCGGATAAGGAACACCGAGTTTTCTGTTTGGCATCGCGGGCTTTCACTGCTCTGTTGCGACGTGTCTGATCTACGTCGTTCTTGATTACTACAATTGGGGCAAGACGCTCTCTTCTGTAAACAAATTATAAATGGCATTGATGTTGAAGTTTGGCTAGTGCTTTTGCTTGTACGCAGTATTACTAACGTATAAGCTATTGCCGGCGCGCTCGCCAAGGACTTGTGTTTGTTGTGGTGTTTGATGCACGAGGACGTTCAGGGACCGTCAGCAGTCGGATATTGCCCGGGTCGGGCACTCCGCTGTAGCTGGCTCGCTACGGGAACTACTGGGTACGCCACTTAAACTGATACCTTTCAGGTATTTATTGCAGGGTCTGTTCTAGATCGACCGTTAAGGGGTGGGCAACAAGGCCAAAAATCGTGAAAATATATTTTTCAATAAAATCGGCAAAACTGGGGTGTTTGATGGGCAGTTTCCCGTTTTGCCCCTCCCCCTGGATCCGCCAGTGATTTACTTTGATTACTTAAAACAGGTGGAAAGGTATGAATTAGTCATCTTTTGGTGTAAGATCGTACAATTTTGTTATACCATAATTGTTTTACGCATCATATTTATGTATTAGTCCCTAGATACGTTATTTGGTCAAAAAGTGTCACTTAAGATTCGTGCAGATTTTGGGTCCCTCTACAAATTTGACAACGCGTGAGAAAAAACTTGCCAGCGTGCAACTTCGGCTAAGGCTATACCTTTCCTTTCGGGATTTCACTCGTTTTGAAATATATGTTGCAGTGTGCACCACATGGTTGTTTGGACTCAAGGTACCATTGCTGTTTGGGTCATGTTTGCCTGTGATCCTCAAAGAGGGAAATTGGAGCACCCCCATTAGTTGTTGCAGGGCCAGGCGTGGGAGTGCGAGGGCATGAATGCGTCGAAATGTATCGCAACCATTTATTTTACACCTAAGGTTCTCAAGAAATTGACGCCAGTCCACGAAATCACGTGCAGCATAGTCCAAACTCAAATAGATGGCTCGGAATAATCATAACACTAACATTAATTCAATCGCCAGAACAGCCATTAAACCGCGACTCATTTGGACCAGTCCAACTGCTTGCAGTGTTTGCTGTAAATATCTAAGAAATATTAATTCAAATAAAAGACCCTGTAGATAAGGATATTGATTGTGCGGAGACTGACGAAAATATATTTACAGTCGTTGGAAAACGTTGATAGCGATCTTCGACGTAGACAATCAGTTTATCTCTATGCAGATCTGCCTCGTAGTTTCGTTGTGTGTACTCAAGTCCGATATTGATGGCTGGTAATTGATGGAGTGCCTCCCTGAGGATCATGATGATGTGTTCGAGATTTGTTGAGGCACATGGTGAGAAATCGATGGAATCGGGCCTGTAGTATATTTCTGTACGACACTGAATCGTGCCAATATTACTTTGCCACGTGATGGGAAGATCGTTAATATTGGGAACAGATAACACAGCAATTAAAATAGCTACGTAGAGGGTAAAATGTTGGAAAGTCATGGGAATTTAGTACTCGTAACCCTTCATGCATATTATATTTTACTTCCATCTTGGTGTTGATAGGATGTTACTTGGCCTCTTCGAATCCAGGATAAAAATGAGTAAATTCAGTGAAGACATATTCTGGCACAGCCTTTCATCAAAACCTTCATGTAATAGCTGGTCGCAAAAATAACCAACCTTTGACATATTCGTATTAATTTGTGGTCGGCATTCATACATTCATACCTCCATAGCAAGTATTACATGACATTTATCATGAAGGGCGTTACCGGATTATCTGATCATTGGTTTCCTCAATGGTCCATGTTTGATTCGAGCATACCGGCCAAATAACATCTTATCAGCTTACGTAACCATGCAACACCCTCACTGCGACGCTACAGAATCTGACATGTTATATGTGGCCTTGTAGTGTTAGCTATATGGCCAACAACATATTAGCTATATGGCCTTGCCAGGCTGGTGCGCCCCCTAAGCCCAAATCTGACACGTAACGGTCCTAAACGTCGGCTCAATGGCGCGGTTGTGGGAGGTGAGCTTTGACGGTCTAACCTCTCGCTTCTGTTACAGCGGGCCTTCAGGCGGGGCAGCAGTTTCACGCTGACGACCAGATGCTCTCCAAAATCTTCCTGGGGTTGGGTATATTCTGCGTCATCTGGATCCTTTTGGCGTAGTGTCGCTGCCTCCTGCAGCGGGTTGTACCGATGTACAGCCAGTTGTACCGATGTACAGCCAGTTGTACCGATGTGCATCAGGTCGTTCCGATGAGCGGGGGCGGAGGTCCATAAAGTGAGCTCCAGGGTTCGGGTGACCCAGTGGAGGATAGATGGCTAATCAGGCAGAATATTCTGGGCCGTGTTGAATGCCGTTTTCAGTGATTCACGCGCCGTGCCTGTTGTCCTGCGCTGTCGATGGTAAGGATGCCGGGCGATTGCTGCGTCGACGGTGTCGCTCATCGCCTCCGGGGGAATGGTTTCACCAATAAAACTTGAGAAGATTGTGTTCGGATGTAATCCGTGAGCCGGTCACTACGGGGAGATAATCTGACCGGGCATGGTTGGTGTGTGTTGAGGTTGATTTCTGGTACGTAGCGGCAGGACGTGAGATTGTGTTTATTTTCATTGGGAATATGAGCATCAAGTTGGAAAAATGCTCCAACATGTTTGACTTCTCAATGTTGATAGTATTATGGTGTTCTACAATAACATCCTGTGACATCAAATTGCTGTGGTCTCAGACAAAGTATTGTGGTCTAGACTCAGCTCGAAGTATCCTTAATTATATCCAATTAGGTTCGATTTAGAGAGTGTATGGGAGATGTGAGAAGGGTATCGGCAGTCGCACTGATGTTGCAGTTTGTGTCTGGAAAACACTTGCTTCCGACCGAGTTATGTGTGGGCTGTGAAGTGAAAATAGTACCTCTAACTTTTACTGAAAAATATGCCTATTGTTTTCATTTACTGGGAATTTGTGGGTGCAATCTATACGAGGGAAAGATGTATAAGGACTGATCAATTATGACCGGACATGGGTTTCATGTTCTGAGGAGGAAGGGGTTTCACCTGAGAACCCCTGGCCAGCTCCACGTGTTTTCTTTTTCAGATGCGGTGCAATAAATTGGGCAGATGTGTAGCCCCTGCCGCCACAGTGAGTGGTGGGGAGTCGCGCGGAGGGACGGCCCTCGGCTGCCAACCTCCTGCTTTGAAGGAAATATTGTCAGCACTTGCTTTTCCGCGAGAGCCTTTATTGTGACCTTTGGTCAAACTGTGTGCCTATATGCTAAAATACACGCACTGGCTCTTTGTTTTGCATAATGTTGGCTCATATCAAATGTAAAGATCCACATGTGGACATCAATATGGGCAAGGCGCCCTACTAAGCTTGGTCAAAAGGTCAACGCTCATTTTCACGAGTAACCAGTGCCGTTAACTCGCATTTAAACGACCAGTGACGGTAAGATGCTAAACATAGAATGCGTTCTGCGGTGTTTTAGTTCCGGTTTTATTTTTTCAAGAGGTGGTATCGAAAGCTAGTCCGATACCCGCTCCCTTCTGTGCGGTGCGGAGCTTGCGCGGTCATTAATCTAGGATGTGCGAGTTTGTACAGGGGTCCAGAGTGTTTCTGTTTTCGTTCCCTGTGATTGGCCGCGCTTTTTGGGTATCTTGGCGCTGTGTGCGGCTGAATTGGTGCTCCGTCGTCGTCTCATAGACCCTGTTTGGTTACTGCCATCCTGGTATCGTTTCTGTTTGTGACACGAGTTATGATTACAACGGGCAACGGAATGGACAGTCCCAGGAGTCAGTTCCCTTCGTGGAAATGAACAGCTATATGAATATTTAGTTAATTGGCGGGGTTATGGTGCACTAGCCTAAGTTGTCATCTATAGCGATGAGGTATCATTTAAGCTGCAGGGAGCGCTGTGGGGATATGCGAGTGCATGAGTTGTTATTTACGGTCGGTTTGCTGAGCCGTCAAGTGTGGCTGGACACTCAGGAGTGACTCGTCGGATCCAGCCTCATCGTATTCGAAACTCGGCAAAAGCAAGCACTCAGCTTCTTAGTGCTGGCCTGTTCTCGGAAAAAACGAAGCCAGCTGCGGGGTGGTATTGGTGAAATTGTGTTGGGTATGCTGTCTGTTGCTTGCTTCGTATCATTAGGCTATTAACTGTAAGCAAATGCAGATATTTTCCTCCATGATGTGCGTAATTGAGGGATATTCAAAACCGTCGATTCTGCATCTTTAAATGTATTTTGGCTTGGTGATTTGCTTTGAGTATCAACATGTTTTCACCAAGGTAAAACACAGCCATTGAATTTGGACGAAGCCCCTTTCCAGTGGCCTGGATTGCCGGAAACTATCTTGGTTGCCCAAGCTTAACGAAATGAAGAGAAAAAAGTGGGTGATCAAGGCGTACTTTTCACTTTGCAAGACTGTGTTAACATCACCGATCTTTTTCAGCCGTATAAAATTAACTCATTGCCTGAGATGGAGGCCTGGAACATCCTGTAACGTTATTGGGGCGTTTGTTTGGGAGCTGGCCGCGACCCCCGAAGATGGTGAAGCCCATGCCCCAGGCACGGGCGCTCGCGGTCTGGCGCCGTTTTGACGCGCGTTTCATGCGGCTTGACTGAATGATGAAGTGTCAGTTATTGCCGAGTGTTCGTCGGCTGGTTAGCGCGTGCTACAGCGGGCGAGTGTTTGTAGCGCTATGATTAGTTAGTTGTATCCGCATCGTGGGTTTGTTTGATTACCCGCACCAAGAGCTCACTTTATCTATGAATATGGACCTCATTTATGCATATATCACCGAGTTTAATACACGATAAATCAGACTTGGTTTTTTGTACGAAGCTCTTTGTAATATTCTTGTCGTCTTTAGCTTCTTGACTAACGAAGCTGAAGGTGTGGAGGAATCACTCAGAGCGGGTGTGGATGGTGCTTGGTTTCGATCTGAGTCCAACCCTGTTGCGCCTTCACCGCGGTCTGGTGGAGGCGTGTGTAAGCCTGTGTGTGCACTCTGCCTAAGTCTGAGATGGGCAGCCAGCGATCGGAGTTCTCACGCTCAGCCAAATAACCATGGACTGCAGTCCTCACACTTGGTGTCGGGAACTTGTTGCCAGAGTAGTTAGTGCTCGATGGCTGAGCCGCGCTCTTGATGGAGACGTCGATTAATTTTACTCCTGCACTTAATGCGAATGTCCAGATATTGTGCGAAATATATGTTAAGACGCGTTTCTATCGTTGTTGTCCTCTCCTAACCCTCCCTCTTTATCATTATTCTTATCGTGCCCTCTCTTTTCGGCCGGTGTCGGTGATATTCGTAAGGCCAGGTTAGCTGCCTCTGGGGTGTGACCCCCGCCGTAGCACGTGGCAACAGCTACTGGCGCGCCATCAACGCGTCCTACCCGGCCGGTGGGCACGGCGATTCCCAGAAAGCCAGGGATGCAACTATTCTCCTAAGGCCGTGACATGACCGCTGGTGCAAAGCTGCAGAGTGGCAGCATCATGGCGTCCCCCGGCTCTGTCGCCGTGATGTGGCAGATTTACAGCATGCACGGATGACCAGCAAAGGGGGTGGGTGCTTCGCAGTAAATGCTCATGGAAGGCTTCGTAGAAAACTAGCTTCTTGTTCGAGCAATGATCTTACGTGTTCTGTCTGATTGCACTGTACTGATTTGAATTGATGTTCTTGATTATGCAAGGTGTGGACACCACTGTATTGATTGCAATGGTGGATTTTGTTTCCAAATGATGTGCACTCTCCCCCAAGGCTATAACTTTGAAAATGGCATCGGGAGTGCACACATTTCAATGGGTCACCTTTTTGCAGATTATAGGCCAGAAGTGCGCTCGGGGTGACTCTACGCGCGTCCTGTGTGGGAAGCTACTTGGCCCACGGAAAAGTGCGGGGGATGCAATGTTCAGAAAGTTACGCTCACGTCTAAGCTCTATCTCATCATCTCATCATCTCACGTCACCATCAAAGCTCTGGCTCCAGGCGCCACCCGTGACCATGGCCGTCCAAAGCGGGAGGAGCCGTCCCCCAACTGCTGGACCAGGGGGCGTCCCCCAACATTCAGTGCTCGCATGTGCTGCCTATCTATGTGGATATGCGCAAATATACCGAAATTGGTTACAGGTGAATTGCCTCAATATCACTTTCCAACACAATCATTAATTTTTCTTCATCCGCCCTTCTCCCCCCCGTCGACCGCAATTAAGAGTCCGTCCCATCCAGTAAAAATCGGTGGTGACGCCCGTGTCCGTGACGGCCTTGTAGATTATAGCTTGCTTCAGGACAGATGAAGAAGGTGTTAGGAAGGCAAGTGATCTTCGAATCATCAAACATGTCAGAACAAACTGTGAGACTAGGTGAGCCTTGCCAAATAATACGTGGCTCAACCCTCGCAAGAGAGAGGGGGTTTGAATACTCCCTAACGTTGTTCAAGTCTTTTGAATGACAGGGGCTAGGTACAATATATGCTAAGGATGCTTTATGCTGGATGCTGTGTACGATTTTCCTCTAAGTTGCAGGTCAAATTCTTGTAGTTTTAGATTACCTCACCTGGCAAGGTAACTCATCGCAAAACGTTCAAAGATTGACATTATATTTTCCCTAGCTATCCGCGGCTTAAACCACTTATTGAGGACATTGGTGGCTAGATAGCTCTGCCATTGCATTAATTTTGCAAACCTCAGGTTGGTTCAGCTCTACGAGCGCGTCATTATAAAGCCATATATTCACAGAGAACATCACATTTGTTGTAAATTTAGCACAGACTAGTCGACATTCTCGGACGCCATAATTTTGTGGGATTTTCCGAACATTAAAGTAAGCATGTTGGGCTTAGGAGCTTTGGTAGGTCATCTGAGGTTAAATAAATAGGTTGCGAACCTTTAGAAAAAATATTCGCGCTGAATCAGGTATGGAGCTTTTGCTTTTACCTCCTCCTTACTCGGTTTCACAATAAAAACAACTGTGGTTTAAGGCCTTCACTTGCGCCTTTGTCAATTTGTTCAAGTATCAACTCGCTTTATTTCACTAATACATGTTCTCGTGAAAGTGAAGTGAGATTTGAACAGATTGACAAAGGCGCAAGTGAAGGCCTTACGCCAGAATTGATTTACTGTGAAACAGAGGCGTCTCTCTCTCTCTCTCTCTCTCTCTCTCTCTCTCTCTCTCTCTCTCTCTCTCTCTCTCTCTCTCTCTCTCTCTCTCTCTCTCTCTCTCTCTCTCTCTCTTCGCGGTCGCCAGCCTATGATCTGCCGCAGCGATCCGTCACCGGGTCTCGAATTCCGCCCGATGATAAGCGGGTACCGCCGGCGGGCCCGCTGTTTCAGTCGTGCTCGGCCCAAACCCGCCGCCCGGCTCAGTAGTTTCGCTGGAGAGTGCCGCACGCGCAGACCGCCAGGGCTCGTCGTTCCAAAACCTCCACCATGACTTCCAGCAACAGGGCAAAGGTCAGTGGAGTGCTTCGTAGGCGGCTTCCAGTGTGCTTGGATGAAGTGGTTCCGGTGTGTGGCACTTGTCTCGGAAAAGGACAGGATTTCGGAGCTTGTGGTGAACTGGGGAATGTTGGTGTAGTAAACCTCTTATTGCATAGGTGTAAGAACGTCCGGGACATGGGGGACCAAGAAGTGTTTGCGTCAGTTCGTACCGTACAACGCCGTGGGGTAAAAGGTTAAGTGAAATGTTTGGATGCTGTGGCCCTTCTGTCCGCCATTTTTATACGCATGTCGTACTGTATATTTTTATACCCCTGTCTTATTGGTGACTAGAATGCTGTGTTCGTCATATGCGTTCCTGTCCAAAGCAATATTACATGGACGCTGGATTCAATCGCGGCAAAAATTCGGTAGACAGCTAAGGCTGTGGATAAATGAGAAGTATGGTATTACCCAGGCCCGAGGGGAAGTATATTCTCCCAGATCTCATGAGTAAAGCCGGTCTCACACACGTATCAGTCTGGCACCCACCGCGCTCCGCACAAAAACGAGAGGGCCGAATTATTATCTCACGAGCGCCGCTGTATAGCAATTGTGATTCCACTCAAAAGGCCGGCGAGCGTTGTTTGAAATGAATATTTTTCGATTAAGGAGGGTTATAAGCATCCAGGCGTGTAAATGATCTAGCTGGGCGGGAAAATTTCCTCTCCAAGTTGATAGTGGAGTGGCTTCAGGTAGCAACAACAAATTTCTATTTGAAGCGAAATACGCATACTACGACCATTCGCATGACTGTGGTGGTAACCTTAGCTACAATATCTCCATTCTCCAAAAATCCCAAAACTTCTCCATTTTCGTACGTCTTCCTAGAACAATCAACTGCAATAAGTGCTCCTGCGGCGAGATTTGTCCCGAAAACTACTTTTTTAATACGAAAATGTCTGAAGCGACACGCCATCCTCGGGCTCCTGGCAGACATCCTGGGTGATGGTCCGTTGGTTCCCAACTCCAGCCTGAAGCTGGAGCAGCTCACAACCGGCATAATAGCCTGGTAAATTACCGGTACCGCGGGTCACGGACGTCCTTCGCGTCCTCAATGACGCAGTCGGCTGCTCCTAATCGGCGTCTGGGTTTTACGCGGTGCGAATTGGCCATTGGGATGAAAAATGTATTTGGTATACGGTATAAACTGGTCATTTATAGGGACTTGGGCAAGGTTTCGGAATTAACTCCGATGTGATGAGCCTGCTAAAATTTAAAGAGTCTGCTAAAATGTATAGTAGAATGGGAAACTGTGTTCGCTTTCAAGGTATTCTAAAGATATCGAAGTAAAAACAATTAAAATATAGTGTTTTGGAAGGCTTCAAAACAAATCGCACTGATCTTTTGATGCTATGATTTTAAGCATCGGTTCATATTACGGAAAAAGATTTTAATATCCAAAGTGAAAAGTGACTATTTTGGCCTACCGACAGCTAGCCAGACGCAGCGAACTCTAAAATGGCTAAATCCATTTAAACTAGAAATATTTACAGATTTTCTCCGAACTCCCTCGCATATAGTGCAGTCGTAATTGTCTATGTTTGCTTGAATTTCCGCAAAGCCGGTAGACTTCGTAACGTGATTTACCTTTCGTCGAATGAATCAGTGAAATCCCATAATAATTTGTTTCGTTAAACCTAGTGGAAAAATGTCCCGAGCAACGGAACGAAGGAATTTAACATTATCGAGGGGCTACATAAAACTGGGGATCTCATTGGCTAAGGACTACAGTTTACTTTTACAGTGCAGTTATGTGCCAGCAGATCGGTAGCAGAGCTGTTTTTCTCGGTTTCACCTGTGGCCGGGGCGGCTCCGGCCCTCGCCGGTAATAACCGAACGCGCCCCGGTCGGTGAGCCCACGTCCTGCCCCAGGCCCGGCCCGGCGAAAGCTATACCGTCGCTCTGATCAGAGGCGCAGCAAGAACGACTGGTCTGGGGGTGTTTAAAGGCCGTACCAGGATTTGTAGCCTGTGTTTGTTTTATTGTCACTTCGTTTTAAATTTAACGTGTATAAATGAACCATTAGTTGTCAATTATTTACCATCAAAAAACGATAACAGTTAATCGTAAAGGATAGTCTGATATGCGATGTCCGATTCCTACCCCATCCTAGAAGGAAATGGGTGGTGGACTTGTTCCTGGTCCGGTGACATGACCTCACGTATTGAACTCGCTTCTTAAGCGAGATCTCAAGATAATCGACCCATTTGACATTGGAGCGCACAACAGCACACGCAGCCTTATCGTTTGACTGCTTCCGTTTGAGATCACCGGCGCACCTCCTTGGTGGTGTACAATGCGCTGCGTTTTTGTAGCAATGGAAAAGGAGCTATTGTTGTCCTTGCCCTTCTCTAGATTTTCACGTAATTGGACTGACTTTTCAGTCCGGGCTTGTTATCTACCACAGGAAATTCCAGTGTCCGATTCGTTTAGCTTCTGAATCGCTGAACCGACAGTATGCCGCTCAATCAGTGCGCCTATTGCCACGTCGTCTTGTCGATCTGGGCGTAGAATTTTATGAGTGGAAAATATGGAAGCAATCTCGAGTTAGATTAGATTACCTCAAAGCCTCCTGGCTACCTTTATAAAGACTGCAGATCAGCACAAATGAAAAATCCCATGACTTTTTTAATGTAAACCTCCCGTTTCTTCATTTTCAGCATTTGATCTGTCCTGTGGCTAAATGAAGCGTGAAACTCCTCACGCGAAGAGATTCGCTCAAGCATAGCGGAGCGCTATATGCTCTGGCTCCGCGTGTAGGGTTCAATTACATTCACGTCCTCATTCATGCGGCTCGGGTGTCTTCCGTGGCTTTGTGCTGTCAGCAAAAAAGCCGACAGGTGGACAAAAACACGAACGCGCCAGTCGGTGGAATGGCGTTCGGTTTTTGTATATCTGTTCAAAGGCTGCACGCCATCCTCCCTTCCACAAAGCCTCACTCTTCTGCTGATGGTGGCAACAAAATGTTGATTAAAAATAAATTACCATCGGACAGCGAGATGAGAGATTTGTCTGTCACTCGGCGATGACGGTCAGATTAAGGCATTCTTCCATGATTTGTTACTGAACGGAATATGAAGACAAAACTGGTAGCATTGCTTTAAGTGTTTACACGTGCAAAATCGAAGCCTCAAAATCAAATTGCTGAAATATATGCACGGAAAAGGGAATCACGACAAATCTATTCGGCATTGCTGAAATTGGAACTTCTTAAACATTCACATTAAAATCTGGAATCCTATTTATATAAAGCACTGTTATGCTTGGTTAACGTTTCTTGGGTAGAATAATCGGCGTCGTCACACGAAAAGAAGTACGGGCAGCCTCATAACCTCCCTCCTAGAACCACCAACCCAGCGGATTTGAGCTATTTGCTACATTCTACACTTGATACCAAACTTCCTGATTCTGACTTTTCTGAAAATTTGGTTTTAAATCCAGATTTTAACAATAAAAGGTGGGGGCCGCCAACTATCCTCTCACCATTCCGACTCCCTATGGGTGAAATTAAGAAATCATCAAATGTGAAAGAGGTGCTGAAAGGGAAATCATATCGATGAGGAGTGCTTAGGATATGTAGCACTGTTAAGATTTGAGAATACTATGATAGAACTACTTCACTTATTCATACTTCACTAAAAGCACACCGGGACTTTGAAAGGGAGAGGAGGTGTTCGCACTGCACCCGAGCCACAGAGGCGGAAAAGCTCCGTTAATAACCCGCGAGAGTTCGGCGGCACAGCCTAGATGCAAACGCTGTCTTGCGGTACAGCATACATAGCTACTCGATGCTCGGCGGCGTAGTATTTCTAGCTAGTGGCAGAAATCTCATGGTGTTGGATGAAATTCATCTCCGATTGCTTAACCTTGCGTGTAGCTCAGCGGCGAGCGAGTGCTTTTCTTGGGCCATGAATGGATGGATTTTCTTGTGTGAGATGGGGCTGCTCAACCCCTGCCGAGTCTGCTGCCACGCAGTGTGACCGTGAGCTTCCAGTGTCAGGGGTTCCCCAGCATCGCACCGTGATGCCATGGTGTAGACTGCTATTGTTCTTCTCCCCATTTTTGGGGGAGTACTCTCCCCAAATTATTTCCCCACGCTTAAGCCAGTTTGACGAGTTCCCGGATACCGAAACTGAGTGGCCCAACCTTGCAATGCAAGGTTGAGGGTGCCCCTGCCCCACACGCTAGCCAGGTCTGACCCAGGACAGATTATGATTTCAACACACAAATTAGGGTGCAGTGGTAGGACGTTGGGCTTGCACTCCCGGCGCTGTTTGGGGTTCAAATCCCCGGCGGGAAGACTAGATCAGAGCTTTCTGACCCCCCAATATACCCTTCAAGCAGCGTACAAGCTGGTGACACCATATGACTGCAACAGTTGGTGTGTTTTAAGGCCTCGAGGTATTTTTTTCTAAGAATCTGGATTCACATCTAAGTGAAGGTCAGATCTTTCAGCTTCCAAAATAGTAAGGCCTGGGACTGCTTAAGTATGGTAGCCTATGCAGGTCAAAAGGCCGTTTTTTAGATCCAAAGAGCGTTTTTAAATTAATCCCCTGAAGGACATTCCGGATTGGCTCCTCTATTCCGCTTCAAAATATTGTTATACCCATACTTATTCCTCCAATATTACCTTAATCCAGACGTTTCAGCATACTTTGTTTTCCTTATTTTTGCTTTACCTTTGGAAATCGGCTATTCTCCATCTTTCATCAATTATGTTGTCAATCCGACTGTCCCCATTGATCTACTCCGGCCGGAGACGACAGGTTCATTCGATGATGAAAAGTAAACTTGGCCTGCCAGTTTCATGAAGGATGGATGAAACACACCAACGCGACGCGATACAGCGGTGCAAATTACAAGGGCACATTCCACGCTGCGGGTGCATAATTTTCATGCATGAAGAGTCTAATTACTCTTAAATTGGGAAGATAAATAATGATTAAATAAATGATAGTGCGCCGAAATCCTGTAGACAAGTTTGCCTGTCATATGGCCTTCACCTTGGCTGTTTCATTATGACCTGTGTGTAGTCCTTGAACATGAAGTCACCGAGCCGGACCGTGCAAGACAACTGAGGAGACTGCTGCTAGGTGCTCATTGCAAAAATGAAACGTCATGCTCACAACACAAGCACGCCAGACAGAGACTGGGGAGCTCCGTGCAAGGCAGCGACGCCGCAAATAATCACTGCTCAGGAGTAGCAGGGGTGACCGGTCATCCGAAAAACGGCTCTGTCGCGATTGATTTAAAGAGTATTGCCAATTATGTAGAAGCGTTTCTAACAACAGATTTGCTGACCACCCATCGCTTACAGAGCTAAATGACCCAAAAATTCGGTGTGCCCAAAGACCCAAATTATGATGAAAAACGGCTCAGAATGTTATAGAATTTATCACGAATTCATCCGGGAAACCAACACCATTTGTCAAAATTCAGAATGCATGGTTCCTCCAAATAACTCAATACGTTTTATTTTCTTGTACATTCTGAGGATTTTGAGAGATCCGAGGAGAGGTAAAATTGCGCTATTTTTCAAAAGGCCCCCAAAAGCAGTCAAGTGAGAGCTCAGTGACCCTCACCGCTTTGCGATCAAACGTGACGGCAGACCGCAGAAACGTGACGGCAGACCGCATGAAGACATCGCCGCTGTTTGACGGGTGGGGCCTGGTCACAGCGTTGATGGTCCATCCAAAACGTGTCAGGTCCAAATTCTATCCGCGGAAGTCAAATATCAACGTTTTTGGCTGGGGTTTTCCGACGCACCGAATTCGAGTTTTACGTGATGCTACCAACTTTAACCACTTTTAGAGGCTTTCAGTTTCCACGAAGTTCATTCCGTTTTTGATGCAACTTTAACTTCCTAGGTAACTCCTTCTCGTGAATGGAAGCAGGCTTGGGGGGGCTGCCATGTGCTGCCACCCAACCACCCCCCCCTCCCCCCATCCTCTGCCGCAGCTGGGTCCTAAGATAAGGTGATAGCCAAAACAGTCGCAAGGACCTTATTATTTTGACAGGGCAATGCTGATTTAGTGACACGCCCGGAGCCAGCCTCGGGTTTGTTTGGCAGCGTATTTATTCGTCACACGTCTTAAGTTAATAACTGTGCGGGTCACTTCTAGTTCATGCTCCAGTATGCATCTATTATCGGCACCCTTCAACTAAGGTTCTATTTCAACATCAAAGACAAGATGTATGAGACATACACGTATTGTCAGCATAAAATAGACCGGTCCGTTGGCCTTAGCACACTTAAACGCCTTAGCACACGTTTTGAAGCACCTGAATAGGAACACCCGGAACACTCATGTATCACGTTGCGCAACAGGTAAATGTTTTTATCTATCGGTGCATAAACACTGTAGAGAGTCCGATATATTTACGCTCATGTTACTGACTCAGCCGGATCACGCAGCGGAGTTCCCCGGCCTATTCGCCCTAATCAGAAGACTGAAGCAGTGCCGCAGGCTGTGGCATGATGACCTCACTTCACGGGAATTGGGCGGACCCAAGGCTTATCGAACGTGTCTGTGATAACGTGTCCATTGGCCGCGCAAATCCTGAGGGCAGACATCTATATCCAGTTCTCCAATCTACAGTGTTGGACTCAGCAGGTAAAGCGCTATCAGTGGGAAGCGTTTCAATCATTGCGCCTTACACGATGCGCTTTGAAGTCATGAGGATAAGGAAGGCGCTCAAAGCCTGAGGTGTCGTGCTTTAGTGAGCTAGACTGCAGGTTCATCGGTGTTCTGTATCTATCTGGTGTCTTGAAGCGAAACACTGAGCGTTAGAAATCCAGAATTCCTTGATTAAATGCAGGTGGACCGTGTGTAGACGACGCACTTTGAGTACTATCTCCGTCGTTGGCGGTTAAAACTGCTAACGGATTTCGACGGGGACGGGACACAGTCGTGGACTTAAGAAACAAAGATGGGTAATTTGTGTGGCTGCTGCGGTCGTGGTCGACGAATTCGTCCAGGCGGAGGTTCAAAAGTAAGTGCAGAATCAGTGTCTAGCCGCCTATTAATTTTTTGGTTATTTCTGTAGAGCATTTCTACCTTGCCTGGTAATTCTGATTGAACTGTTCCCGGGTAAGTTTGACGTGTTCCGGATTGCAAAGAAATATCTATCTCACCAAGCGTCTGGAATGACCTGCGAATCACTGCAAACATTTGTTGACGCCAAAAATTCCAGAAGCGGCATGCTACTAAAGATCACTTTCAGAGTACCCTTTTGCTCTCACTATTCTTGAGGTCCTGATGGGAACATTTCACCTTTAAAATACTGGGCGACAACGTGTGGCCAACTTAAATTGAGAGGGAGGATGAAAACATTGAAATTTACCACCGTTGAACTCTTTCAGAAATGTTGCCGCGTTTGCCAGGAGTCGAAGCGGTTCCCACGTTCTTCCCCAGCACCAGCACTTCACTGACCCGTTCGGTTATAACTTCAACCAAGATCAAGTTGAACACTGCATTACGGCCAGGTTAACCACGTGAGCTGGCAGCTGAGGTAGGTAGGATTTGCAATAATTGTTGGGGCTTATCGACGCACCAACTGCCAGGGTCATATGGCGTCGCAATTTGTTTTCTGTTGGAAGGGTTTCTCGGAGTCACCTTGCTCCTTGTTCAGGGAAGCCGCCGGGCCTTGAACCCGGGTCGGCTGCTGCGCTCGCCACTCCACTACTGCGCCCCCCCATAAGCGCCGGAAAAGGGGGCAGGGGGCCTGGCCCCCATTTTTCGCCAACGATTTCCTGATATCAGTCCAAATGAGAGAAAATCAGACATTTTATAACCAGTCGGTGCGGAGGGCTACGAGGAGCCCAAATGCAATGAGTTTCGGGTTCTCATGGGAAGTTTCTTGTCGGCATCAGGTTGAAATTTAGCTGGTCCTCCCACCTTTTTTGCCGGTGGCGACATTTATGGTGCCCCCGGTAGGATCTTCAAGGACACAAAGGTGCTGGAGGGGTTGAAGGGGTGCAGCAGTTGTTGGGGCATATTCGAAGCTCTAATTGATCAGACCATGCGGCGTCTCGAGCCATAGTGGTTGCCACCGGCAAACAAGCGAGGGGTCAGCCAATCTTTAAGCGACTGACCACAAACCTTCCCTGCTGGAATAAAAAAACAACTAATCGTATTCGGACTCATCGTTATTTTCCGCACTGGTTGGCTTCAATACCTTCCGATACCTTCTCAATTGGGCTGAAATCGGAAATGTGTGGGATGAGAAGTGGGTTCAAGGCCGCTGTTCCTCTCCCCTATCCAGAGGTGTATGCCCCGAGCCCCAAACCTGCTGGAAGGCATCCCGAACCACAGGTTACGCTGACATGCAGAAGCATCCGGGAGTTGAACCAGAAACCTATAATTCACGAAATGGGTGCCCTCCGACTGTTTTATACATTTCCATGGCAGGGAAGAAATTTCAGTTTCCTTGCCACTCTGGCTGAAGTGGCAAAGGAGGGGGTCCCACGGGATCTATTATCACACAGGCCTTCATCCGGCCATGCAGCGTACAGTAAATCATTAAAAACGCAAATAGAGACCCCTATTTGCTCTGGCTGCCCCGGGGACTACTTGTACAGGATAGTCTTCTGCAACATTTAGCGCACAAATAGCGACGCAACCCGCCCTCGGCAGCCGGGTGACCACACGGGGAGGCAGTCAGTCGCCCCAGTGGCCTCCAGTGAAGAGAGTCTCGATTCATGGACCTTGTGGTATGTGCATGAAAGGATAGGGATAAGGAAGGTGCTTGCAGCCTGCCGAGTCCGGCTTTAGCAAGATCCGCTGCCCGTTGATCAGTGCTCGGTCGCTGTCCCTGCCTTGCGTTGTAAACCTGCATACTGACTGTGATTGAAGTCTACCTTGAATATGCAGATAAACCGCGTGTAGACGACACACGTTGGCTAGCCATTCCAGTTATTGGCGGCTAGAACTACAACAGGATTTCGACGAGCACGAGGCTCCAAAAGCGAAAATGGGTAATGTGTGCGGTTGCTCCTGTCGAAGTCGAAGAACTCATCCCTGTCCGGATCCAAAAGTGAGTGCAGACTTTGATAGACCCGTGCCATTTGTTTACACTCGCAGGCTCTGTTGCACAATGATGACGCTCTGGGTTCACTAAATGCTCACAGCTTATTAGCCAAGACTTTGGGTAAATTGCTGTGCTCATTGGAGTGCCACGGCTCTGAAGCCTATGCAATGTATTGCCAACCCAATTGGTTTATCCGCAAGTGAGGAAGCGATATTCCAGGCGAGGTTGGACCGGCCTCTTTTACTGGGGTGAAATATCTATCTCACCTTTGATTGATTGACGACCTTACGATTAGCTGGTGACTGCTTAGGACTGCTCTTGGAAAGACATGGTGTGGAGTTCGGATGTTCGTATATGGTCGTTCAGACCTACTCCACAAAGTGTTTTTGGGGTCGGAGCTTTCGTTCTGTATTTACAGAGCTTCGTCAGCGAAGTATCGGAATAGGCGGGGACTGTATGTATACGTCTGATGGATGAACTAATTACGAGTCCATAGATGAAGCAGCTTCGTCTCCTACAGCCTGTTGCGCACGCATCGTTCTGTCCTGGTGTATTGAGCCATCCAGTTTATACAGTGGCGGATCCAAGGGGGGCAAAAAAGGCATTTGCCTCCCCCAAACGGAAAAGCTCGGGGCAAATCTATGTTTTTGCCCCCCAAAGTGATCGACCTCCTGTTTTCTCCTGACTCCTATTTAGTTTATAAGCAAGATTTTGGTGCTTCAACTCTCAGCTCTAAACAGAACCAGCTAATTTCAGTGTAAATATTAGGCCTTGGACTGGAAAAAAGATCTCGAGCCTATCTTTTTCACCCCGTGACGTTTTTTTGCTTTTCGCCTTAAATACCCAAAATTCTACTGGCAAGTGATATTGTAGCGTAGCTTTACGGCGTGACGTTTGTTTTTTTCGACTTTTGACCTTGGTTTGCCCCTCCCAAACCGACCGGCTAGATCCGCCACTGATTCTATAGAAGGTTTGAGAGCTTCACATCTCATCGTCGGAATGAATCGGAGTGAATGAATCAAAATTACTCATAGCCTTAGCAGCTTACGTGCCCTAACACTCAAACCCACTTAATCATCAATACAAGCATCACTAGGCTGTTTGCAAGCCCACAATGATGATGACGAATGACGAGGCTGAGGCTCTAAAATCCTCGTTTTTGAACTGTTCAATATCATATGATTAGGATGACACTTATGCTACAGACCATAGGTACACACATTGCAACTGTAGGTCAGCTTCAGCATTAGCCTACACCGCAAAATGAGACGTCCTTCATTGCCGTTTTCGTGTAGTCAAGCCAGGTCAGTGCACCGGTATGAGCCTACACGCAAAATGAGACACCCTTCTTTGCCCGGTTTCCCTCCGTCGTGGCGTCACCAGCCGGGTCACGTGTCACCGGTCATTGGCCCGGGGCGCGCGCCGACAGCACCATCGGTTCAATGGTACTCACGGCGAGGCGGCGCAGGCGCGCGGGGCCCGCCCCCGACGCGCCGACGACGACAACGACGCGGCGACAACAGCGCCGGGACCGGTCAGAGCCGGGGACCGCAGCAGCGGAGGTGTGGTGGAGGACGCGAGCGGTGGGAAGACGCAGTTGAAGAGCCTGCTTGAGAGGACGCTGCGCAGGGACTGCCGCCGAAGAGGGCCGTGTCGGGCTGATAGTGTTGTACCAGGAGTAGCAGCTGGAAGCATCTGAAGATGCCGGAGTGTCTCCGTCAGCTGGGGGTGGAGGAAAAGGTCATCGATATCATGGTTTCCACGCCCACCTCCTCCCGAGTAAGTTGTGATTATCAAAAACGAAGTTTCACGTCTTGTTCGAGAGTTGGATTGCATTATCGTGGAAGCTTTCGAAGTGTTGGATTTGGTTCCTTACGATCACTGTTGCACGTGTGGCATACACGTCTGATACGATCCGTGCCGGATTTGAACCGGTATTTTGGGACGTTATTCATGTGGTTTGGATGAATTTGTTGAGAAAACGATGGCAGTAAAAGAACACCTACTCATTTGCTTTTCCTGACATTCAATTAAGGAAGCTTGTTTTCGCGCTGGCTCAGCTCAAAATGTCCCGTTAAAGGTGTTTGTGTTTCTCTTAAAGGTAATAAAGTATCGGAAAAAACAAATTATTAACGTTGAGTTAACAGCTGAATCTGGATATTGCCAGCGCTCTCCTGTCTTGATTTTTACACGATTTGGGATCATCACATCCATGGTGTAACAGTGGCACCTGATAGTTTACAATCGGTCCGTTTGAACTTGGGGTGAACTGCGCTGTGGGGTCACCCCAGCGGCGTCGCTCACGCCGCCGTCGCCCGATCGCTGGCACGCGCGCCACACCCCCGCCGACTCGGCGCTGATTGGCTGGCAGCCGACGCGCCGGGCTGACATTGGTGGATTGAGGAGGCGTGATGCTCATAGCAATCGATACCGGCGGCTGTCGGCTGTGATGGCCCAATGCGAAGAGCATTTCCTGGCCTTGAAGCCACCTGTCTGCACCCTGGGCAATACATCGATCTTCCGACGTTGCAAGATTTTTTGTGTTGCTGCATCTTTACTGAGGCTTTAGCTAACATTTGGGGAAGCACACGAAAAGCAAATGGAAAACGTCCTCTATTTAAACTATTGTTAAGGCCTCATATTGGAAGAAGAAGGAAGAAGATACTTATCATGGGTAACCTCATTTTCCTTTATATTCCGACGCCATAGCCCCTCTTTCGACCCAAACTACCTCTGCCAGCCATTTTGTCTGATTCGAAATAAGCCCATAACATCGTGTGCACCGGAGCACCCAACGTTCGTGATATACCTGTGCAAGCAAAGCTAACAGCTCACGCACCGCCGCGTCCTTGAACCTGGATATTGACGGAGACGTGAGATGACCGGCCAGTGCGCATCCGCAACGTTACGCTCTCTATCTTATCGCGCTTTTTACGATACGCATCGTGCAAGGTAGATTAGGTGATCCATTGAGGATGAAACCATGTGATAGTTTACTGATGTCTGTATGTGTTATGCGATCTGATGTGTGTATGGGGGGGGTGTTGTATGTATGTATGCATATATGAGATGGTGTATGTTGAGACCCGATAACGATGATGATGAGATGAGATGCATGTTTATGTGAGATGGTCATTGTACTGGTTTTTTATGATGATGAATAAATAAATGCTGAGTTCCAAACCTAGGTTCGGTTAGTTAACACGCATTGACGGGGGGGACCGCCCCCTCGGGTTTTTCGGCGATAGAAAAAGCGGCGCGTAGCGCCGCCGTACTGGTATACCTTTTCCTCATCATTTTTACAACTTCTGTGAAAATTTTAAGGTTAGGTCATCTCAGGTCAGGTCACCAGTACAGGTCAAGTGACCCGACCTCAAAAAAGTTTAAGATAGCATAAGTCGGAGCAGGGTGAACTTATCCGATTGAAACTCATATCACATAGTGGCCCCACCGAGTTCTCCAACATATGTTCCGGTATTTTTGATATCGATGACCTAAGGTCAGGTACGAGGCATGACCTCTCCATTGGAAATACATGGGAAAAATGGTTTTAGGAATAACTCAGTAACGGATGGTGATAGAGCATTTATTTTAGCTGCATTAGACTCGCCTGGGCTTTGCGGTTCTAATGATATGCATTTTATATAATTTGACCCTGACTTGACCTCAGGTCAGGTCAAATCCTTGATTTGACCTAGCAAGGTCAAATTATATATCATTCGATTCGGCTTGCTGAGAGGATTCATATAGTTTAAGTCGTTTTGCCTATCTTTACTTGTTCAGATGTAATGCCCGAAAACTGAATTTTACATGTTATCCCTATGACGGGCATGTTTTGACCTCTCGTGACCTTAAATGTGACCTGACAAAAAAATGGTTCAAATGTTTTCGATGGAGAAGTGGATGGGCAGCCCAACGCCGTTTACCGTTTTCGCTACCTACCGTGGTTCTCGAGATCTTAGGGGCGGGTACCCGCCCCCGTCAATGCGAAGGTGGCTCAGACCCCCGTCAATGCGCGTGTTAAGCTTGTGGAACCTTGTTGGTACTGAATGTTTGAATTTCGAGCACAAGTTGTATGAGTAACGGAAGTATATAGGATCATCAAGAAATATACAAAAAGGTATGGTTAGAAAACGCGGGACAAAATTTTGTAAAATCAGAAAAATAATATAGACAAATATTGAAATAGAGGCTTAGAACTTTGTGGTCTCATTTAGTGAATCTCACAAAGAAACTTATTCTGATTATAGGTTCGCCACTCCCTTTTCGACGTCATCTTTAAGGTTCTGAGCTTACCGGTTTTATTTTAATTAAGATCTAAACCCTTACACAAGCATGCGGTAAACCGGTATGCTTATCAAACGGCAGATGGAAAATTCCTCTCTACCTTTTGAAACGGGCTAGGACTATTCCGTTAAACCAAAGGACATCAAATCTAGCCGCAAGCTAGAAAGTGTGAACCTGCAATGAACTCCACATAGCTAAACCCATCCATCATCTGATTGTGTACAAAAGACTGACTCCAAGCTATTTCTTTCCTGTTCTGCGCGCTACATCCTGCAGATACTCTTGCTCCAGAGCCATTGAGGAACTCTATCAGTAAGCCAAAATTACCACCGTTCTGTGGATACAATCTTAGCTATATCCGCAGAATCTGGATAGCAGTTATTTCGTATTAACAACCTTACAAATCGATATGCTCAAGGCAGTTTGGCAGAAAGCCGGCATTCTCAGCCTTATGGGAGTAAGTGCATCGGCAGACTTTTTATGAGTATGACTCCCAGCACTATCGCGCTGGGCCTGACACTTCCTATCGCGTCTTTTCTGCAAAGCCGCTGGATTAGTGGTGACTATCGGTCGTGATAGCGATAATTTATTGAACATCTGGATCAATGTGAAGGCAGGCGCTTCATCGGTTATCTGAGCTGCGCAGACGGTGTGTTCAGTTCCTCAACGAAGGAGATATCCGACAAGGTCAATATGTAGAAGCCAAAAAATGTGTCTCTGATGTTTTCACGAGTTCCAAAGGAGCTCCTTCTGAACATTTTTGAAGATCCTACAGCAGAAAGTATCTACTATTTGTCCCACTCCCAACACACCGAAATGAGGATTTGTATTCTTACAATGTAAGTAGTGTTTTCTGAAACTTTATTTTAGGTAAGGTGATTTCCATGTGAAACGCGTGTTCCCTCTTTTTTGGCTGGTACTTACATTTCCACGCGTTCTCCATCTGACCTTTTGCGAGGAGCTTTCTCTTAATAACATTTCTGCCCCTTCAAAAAAATTTCTAATTTTCACATATTCCACACTTACATTCTGGATATTGTTTGGTAAACATGGATTGATAGTCTTCAGGGTTCTCGTTTATGATGAACTTAATTTAGTATTTAAATAAACTAGGTATTAGCTTCTATCCATATTTACGAAATGCTGCCAATATTTTCAGGTTTACAGTTAATTGTCACGCCAACCTATCATATGCACAGGAGCTTGCAAAGTCGAGAATGTATCTGGGATATAGAACATTGTTGACAGATGCAATGCAGTGGTTGCGCTATTTAGACAATTCATGTCGCCTAATTATCTCCATCTGCAGCCACAGTCAATCTGGCCATGGCTTGTCGTGTTTTACCAATATGTAAAAAGGTCCTAGCTTAAATCGGGGGAAATTTTCACACTGTGTTATGGATTTTCAGAGAGCTTTCTACCCTTCTCTCTAATGAAGCTTTCTCTCTTAATGAAGCTTGCACTTTAATGCATGGCCATGCTGACTTTCACTGCACTCCGGCTAAATTAAGGACTTGGTTCAACCATGAATTACAAGATAAAAGATGTTGATCATAATCTTCCAGAAATGTATTAAAATTCATAGTTTCAAGATATCCAACATTCAGTCAACTGTTTCACGATCCAGTCACGACTCACTACACATTGTTATACTTCTACTACGAATTTGTATACCACGACCAATATCTGACTCAGGATTGGAATGTCAGCAGCCCGAAGGTGTCGAAAAACGTTTGATCGGCTGTAATATATTATTCCTTTAGACGAGCGAAGCGTTGAAGTGGTCTATTAATTCGGTACCATCCTCTCACTGAGGGTCAGGTGACGGTGGACTAACCCAGACAGACGGTAGACTAACCCTGACAGACGGTAGACTAACCCTGACAGACGGTAGACTAACCTAGACAGACGGTAGACTAACCCAGACAGACAGTAGACTAACCTGAAGACGTAGAAACCAAGTAAAACAAAACTAACAACCAGACAGACGGTAGACTAACCCAGACAGACGGTAGACTAACCCAGACAGACGGTAGACTAGCCCTGGTAGAAGTTAGACTAACCCAGACAGACGGTAGCCTAACCCTGACAGACGGTAGACTAACCCAGACAGACGGTAGGCTAACTCTGACAGACGGTAGACTAACCCTGGCCGACGGCTGACTAACCTTCCTCTCTATTTCTGTCAGCTGGAGGAGATCTGCCAGGAGCTGGTCCTGACCCAGGAGCAGATCCAGGGCGTCTACGACAACCTCCTGGAGCAGATCAACCGCGGACTGGGCAAGGACACCAACGCCGGCGCCACGGTCAAGTGTTTCCCGACGTACGTCAAGGAGCTCCCCAACGGAAAAGGTGGGAGAACGGGTGTGAGGTGATGGCTTGTTTCTAATTGTACGGCTTCAACGCAGAGTACACTGATGTTAAAAGATAGGTGTGTCTTGCAACATAAGCTGAGTTTGAATAAATGAAATAGGTTTTCCAGGAGTTTTTTTTAAGTTTTCTAAAAACAAGTTTTCTATGCTTCATAATTTCTAGGCTTTTTGGGGTATGACTAGCCCTGATATTCTATGCTGATTTAAAGGAGCTAGTCTGGTGCAGGACACACATAGACAAACCTGCCCAGAGAGTATTTTTTACAGGTAGTACTGTAAGAGTTTGAAGGTATTCTGTAAGAGTTTTGGAAATGCCGGTGAATGGAGCGTAATTTAACTTCCCTCACGCGTGATGACAACTGGGACGAACATTATCAACTTTAAGAGCGCTATCGCAGGTCAAAAGTCGACAGGGAGACGTTTCTCTTTGTTTGGCGGTCGGACATTTTTCACATTGCTGAAAAAGGGCAATAAAGTTCTTACGTATCATAACGCATGATTACCAACTCAAACGAACTTCTTATAAGCAAGCGTGCACACGCGCTCAGCTGTTTGATACCATGCTTAGCTCCAGAAAGTATTTGAAATATCAGTCTAAGGAAAGCTGAGTCGTAACAGGTGTTCATTCCCAGGGTAACTAAAGTGGATTATGGATCAGTTCTGCTGGTCAATAGGGTACCCTGGGCGCCATGGCAGTGCCAAAACAATGCGGGGTTCCTTAAAAATGTTTGGCTTTTGCCTTTTTTACTTTTTCTTCCAGACTTGGGTATATATTCCAGCAACTGGTGCAGCAACACTTGGTTTAGGTGCGACAGGAAGGCATTTTGTCGAACATCGACTGTGTCGTGTATACTTTTTCCTTATTGTCCATTTGTGGTACGTGATGAAAACAGGGATGAACATAGTTAAGTTTAAGAGCGCTATCGCAGGTCGAAATTCGACATGGAGACGGTTCCCTTTGTTTTGCGGTCGGACATTTTTCACATTGCTGAAAAAAGGACAAAAAGAGTTCTTAATCTTCAATTACCGCATCTCTTTATTTATCCTCGTTGTAAGACCACTGGTTTCCTATGTCTACCTTTGCACACGTCTTGGCAAAGAGCCGTTGTTAACAATCCGTTATGAATTCATGAACGAATGGGACCGTGCATAACGCAAAAACGCCTATTTGTGTCAAGAATGCAGCGCTCGATACAGGGACCTTTGTGAGGTGCGGCGGCCATCGATCTCCTCCTGCTGAAGCCGTTGGCGAAGGAGGCGGCTAACTTGGGCTAACTTGGGCTTAGCCAATAATGTTGCATACTACACGCCAAGCCCGCAGGAAAATATCGTCAGGGATGCTTTCTTCATGTGGTGTATTTATAAATAGTCAAAACAATAGTGACATTGCTTCGTTCGATGAGCTAATTGTCGTTTGCAGTGACTATTTCCAACGTCATGTCTCTTAAACGATTTTTGGATATTGAAGGGTGCAATTAATAATGTTTGAAGCACCTGCACCTCGACCGAATCGGAGAAAAGATTTGTAAGGTGTTTTCGTTCTTTCAAATATTTATTGTGTTATATTGTCTGTTTTACACTTCACTAGGAGGGAAAGCAATAGCTTAGCAGGATAATTTCGACACATGTTGAACTGGTTTATGGCAAATCTGGACAGTGCAAACTTTAACAGTTATTTATGGCTATAACTTGCAGTAAAGGGTAAGACTTATTTGACTTTATTCACAATTCTCTCCAACAATCACATAGCCTGTTGGCTTACATTGATAAAGATAAAAGCATTACCAACAGATATTTCATTGAAAGGTGATGTTTGCAGAGTAATGAAAATCTACGAAAGGAAGTTAAAATATATATCGGGACAGTGGCGCGTTTCTGGTTTTGGGATACGTGGCTGGTGAAAATTCACTTCAATTTCCAGTCTCCAAGAGAATAGCATAGATGGGCTTCCGTCACATTCGGTAGGCCATTTCTCCGATAACAGGGGCATACCAGTGAATCACAAACATCCCCGATTGTCCTCGTTTCCTGCGTACACCAGATAGACGCCGTTTTTGCCGCCGTCTCATCCATCGCATGCAAAAATGCGGTGTTTTTCTCGGGACCACGTGACCTGTCACGCCACCGCACTGCGTCGCAGCAGTACGTCCCGAGGCTGCGCGGTCTCCCCCAGCGGTGGACGGTCACAGTGCCTTGGGCGGAAATAGCTCCCGGGTGACGTCTGTGAGCTGGTCCTTGGCCATGGCCGAGAGCGTCACGGGCGCCTTTGAGGTCGGTCGGCAAGGGCCCAGGCTAAATTCCATGGCAGACGGCGATTTGTGATTTGGAACCATTGTTCTCCAACTTGACATCTTCTTCCAGTCTGAAGTATCTCATTTCCTGGTTAAAGAAAGGATTTCCATTGTATAAGACAAGCAGCTTCGTGGCCCAGGAAGTGAGCTAGGACTCTTCGTGCCGATAATGTTATAAAAAATTAACCGGCAATCGCTCATAGTATAATGAAATTGAAAATGCCAAATAGTATATTGATATTTCGACGGCGTGTCTTCTTCAGGAGCAAGTTTTGAATTTGAAAGTCATTGATAGCAATGATTTTTAAATTCAATTTGAATTTAGGGCGAACAGCAAGCAGGTACACGTGAAAACAATGTTTAACATCTCGCGAAGGATACAGTGTGATGAGTTACCTACAAAAGAGACATTTAAAAACTACAGGATACAGAAACTAAACACACATAAAAGCACAGTATGCAACAAAACTATGGATGTAACAGTGAGTAAAAACAATTTTCAGCGATGGATGTGTGGTGGTATGGCGAGTGTTTATGCGTGGTGGTTTGGTCTTAAGTGGTATAAGTGTATGTGTATGGTACTGGTTGTAGGAGGCGCCACGAGGAGAATTGCTTATTTATTTGTGGTCTGCGGTTTCGGATTTCTATTGATTCTTTAATTTTGCATTCTGCCGAGTCTTTACAAACATGAATAATTTTTATGGCGAAGTCCTTGTCTGTGATGCGTGTAGTGGGGTGATGTGATATGGTGTGGTCTCCTAGATACTTACCCTTTTCTTTTCTCCTAGCGTGTCCTAAATGTTCCATGAAGCGGGTACGGATTTGGCGAGTTGTTTCCCCATATAAAACATGTTGCAAAGTAGGCATGTGATAAGGTATACTGTATTTTTGATGTGGCACCCCCTGGCACTCTTCGTGCCGTCATATCCACGAGATTAGAAACGCGCTTAGCAGACAGGGGTCAACACCTGGTTCACAGAGCTTTCCCTTCAAGTGAGGTGATGGTATGAGCTAATCTCACGTGGTACAGGGTACGGAGAGATAAGTCGATGAACAAGTACCTACAACACAGCTTACCACAAACAAAGTAAATAAAGTCTTCTGTAAAAACATAATACTCTTGCATATATAATATAGTTATATATGTATATATATATATATATATATATATATATATATATATATATATATATATATATATATATATATATTTACACTAAATTTACATCCTATTGTATATATTTTAAGTGGTTGACTTGGCCTGTAGGCATGTGAAGATGCCTTTAAGTGGATACAGAAACTTCAGGTGTAAGAAAATATGCCACGCTAGAAATTGCACTTGAAGGGCAGCTTTCACCCGTATGGCAGCATGGAAATATTACCGCTGGGTGGCCAAATATCATGATTATCAGTGCAAGAGTGCTTATTCATAGCCCTTTGGGGTGCCCGGGCACCGCAAACAAAACGTCGAGGTAGCGTCAAAAAGTCGGAACTTGTTTTCATTTTTCATCATCATCATATTTTTATTGATTTTCTCGAACTATAGACTATGAAACGAGGGAAGAAGGAGCAGGCATAAAAACATAAACTTCATCAAAGAGGAATAATGGCAGTTAAGAGCAAATAAAAGCAAAAACAAAAACAAAACCTAGCGCAGCAACGTAAGAGATAACACACAATACAATGCAAGTGATATGATACAAAACAAAAAGATAGAATAGTGCATACTGCTTGAAACAAGTAATACAGCTAGTTGATCATAATAATGTAAGTACATGCACTGGGCAAAAAGAATAGAAATAACGAAATCAAATTAAGAACAATACAAGCACTGCAGAGCAAGAACTTTACTAGAAGACAAAGCAGACAAACAAAATATGGCGATAACAAAAGCAAGTTAAGAACAAAAGAAAACGTGAACAGACTACCACAGAACGAGAAGCTAACCAAAGGCAAATAGGCAAAACAAAATATGACAAAATACAAGTCATGAAACAGACATGAGAGTGGTTGCTGAAAAATATCCTAGTTGATAGTCTGTGTTTAGGTTTACGTTTATTTTATTTAGGAACTGTATTTTAGGAGCTTTAAATTAGTTAACCTAGTTCAAGAGGTGTGTGTGTGTGTGTGTGTGTGTGTGTGTGTGTGTGTGTGTGTGTGTGTGTGTGTGTGTGTGTGTGTGTGTGTGTGTGTGTGTGTGTGTGTGTGTGTGTGTGTGTGTGTGTGTGTGTGTGTGGGTGTGTGTGTGTGTGGGGGGGGGGCTAAAACAAAAAAATAATATTATGCTATTTTGTTTTATGTGGTGGTTGCTGATATTTATATAGATTCGGGAACATTTTTTCGGAAACCCATGCGCCTGTTTCAGTAACTTGTTTTCTTATAGGCATTCTGTCTGTGATCTATCCTAAAATTCAAAACACTCTCATTGGCTCGGACAATCCATCACGTTTTCAGCAGTAAATGTGCCGTCGAAACAAACGTTTCAGCAGTTAAAGGTGCAGTAAGCAGTTTAAGCAGTAAGCAGTTTAAGGTGTCGTCTAAACAAACGTCGGGAAAACAAATCCAAATGCAGTGCTATACTGCACCCCACAACCCTTTACCCTGGCAGAAAAAGCGCCCTAAAACGCCAATCCGACCCTGGCAGAACAGAACACGAGCGACACTAAGCTGCTGGCAGCGGCACGGCGGGGATAGCACGTGCGTCCCCCACCCCCTCCAACACCCCGCCTCCGGCTGGGCGCGATTAACCTTGAACAGGCCTCAAGGTCAGACAACTGTCTCTCGCGTGCTCCCAGCCGTGCTATAATGGCCTGGATGTGACCTTGAAATAGCTTTGAAGCACCTGACCCTACCCTACTTAGTTACCTTTTCTGTTGTGGCGCTTGAGTGGTTGTTTATTCGTAGGCCCCAGGATGCTGCATAAGGGATCAGTTGGATTTAGGTATCCCGCTTAGAGGGGACGCTTCAGTCATGGAGCAGGGGCCGATCCAGGAGGTCAATCCCTCTCAAAGCGGTCAATTTTCTACCAACATTTGTCCGATTTCTGCCGATTTTCTTAAAAAAGCTAGATGTTTTACGATTTACACTGGTTTTTCCCTCAAAACGATTACCCTAGATCCGTCTCTGCCAGAGAGCACTATTTGGGTCCGGGGGCGTCATTTGGGCCAGGTGCGCCCATGAAGAGTACCAGAGGGGTACCAAACTACACAGCGGGGGGCGTCAGTTCTTGCACGTCCTGCGAGGAGGGGGTGGTAGGCGATGTATTCGGGGTGCTGGGGAAGTTCCAGGGGCGCCGACGCCGAGGCACGGCGTGGGTTGATCAGGGGGCACGCGCTCGCTTGTCTCCCTGAATCCATCTTTAGAGTGGATGATAGATTAAACACACCAAATACTTTTCTTCCTTCAAAATGCATATGCAACAGGATTGCTTTTGCCTTACCAGCATAGTGGAAAGGCTGACTTTGTTAACCCTCGCCCCACCGGGGGGCCATCGATGGCCCCCCTAAGGTTTTTCCGGGATAGCAGAAAAACGACGAGGCGCAGCACCGCGGTTGAGGGCTCTACCTCTCACTGCATCATTTTCCCATCATCCCTGAAATTTTTTACCCCGGGTCACCCAAGGTCAGGTCACCAGACGAGGTCAACCAAGGTCACCTCACTTCACCTTTAGAGCTCTGTAAGAGCTACATTTCAATGTCGATTGATTTGAAACTTCCTACACTTCATGACCCCTCCAGGGTCTACAAGGTGTATATCCGGGATTTTTTGATTTCGTGCCCTGAGGTCAGGTCACGAGGCGACCTCTCCCATTGGAAAAGCATGGGGAAAAGCTATTTCATGATATAAAAGCCACAAAAATGATTGCAAATACTCAGACTGCTCAGAACAACGATTTTGGACAGCTTTTCACGGATCCCAGGGGTCATATTTGCCCTTTGACTTTTCCAAGGTCACCCAAGGTCACCAGAGGTCAAAAACAGTATTTTGACAATAACTTTTGACCTAATTGAGCTTAGAGCGGTGAAACAAACACCATTGTGTTTGTCTTGTCACTGGCTTTCATTTGATATACGGCAAAGTCACTTTTTGACCTTTCATGACCTCAGGTCATATTAGGTCACGAGGTGACCTCTGGCGGTCAAACCACTGGCGGGAGGTCTTTACGTTCCACATAGCGGAAAAAGTACTGGCAATTTGCTATCAAATGAACTTTACCAGGCCTCAATAGCTCTAATGACATAAGAGTTATGCCCAGTTTGCTTAATCATTGCATATTTGAGTGAAAATAGCCGATCTTGACCTAATTTGACCTCTGGAGGTCAAACCATTGACCTGAGCACTTAAACATGCGAAGTAATTTCTTACTGAATTCACGCGAGCTTTCTATTGCACTTTGCAGATTTGCGCTAACACCCATATTTTCGGAGTTAGAGGGGGCCATCGATGGCCCTTCCGGTGGGGCGAAGGTGGCGCCGGACCCCCGGTGGGGCGCGGTGTTAAGGCATAGTTAATTGAGATTTGTGGTCAATTGCAAGTTTTTAAATCTCAAGGCGCTCGATTAGTTTTGAGATGACACCAATCCAGCCCATACCCCCCTGCGCGTTAGGATCCATCGGGATAAAGGATCGGGAGCCTCACTAGTCTAGTGTGCCTGTGCATGTTCAGTGCCTGCCCCTGGACCCCCTTGGCCCGTCCCTCTTCGGCCCATATTGTCCACTATAGTCCATTTAATCCAAGAAAAACCATCCTCCAAAATGGCGAGATTTACTAATACACGTGATTTTTGGTTTGTCACTGT
The DNA here is from genome assembly GCA_034440635.1 of Lepas anatifera. Classification (NCBI taxonomy): domain Eukaryota; kingdom Metazoa; phylum Arthropoda; class Thecostraca; family Lepadidae; genus Lepas; species Lepas anatifera. The sequence goes on along the minus strand of JAOTON010001748.1, from coordinate 1,618,499 downwards.
TCAGACGCCAGATTTTCCTGCTGGAGGTCTGCTCTTTAACACGCGCATTGACGGGGTCTGAGCCACCTTCGCATTGACGGGGGCGGGTACACGCCCCCCTAAGATCTCGAGAACCACGGTAGGTAGCGAAAAACGGTAAACGGTGATGGGGTGCCCATCCACTTCTCCATCGAAAACATTTGAACCATTTTTTGTCAGGTCACATTTAAGGTCACGAGAGGTCAAAACATGCCCGTGATAGGGATAACATGTAAATTCAGTTTTTCGGCCATTAAATCTGAACAAGTAAAGATAGAGCAAAACGACTTGAACTATATTAATCCTCTTAGCAAGCCGAATCGAATGATATATAAGTTGACCTTGCTAGGTCAAATCAAGGATTTGACCTGACCTGAGGTCAGGTCAGGGTCAAATTATATAAAATGCATATCATTAGAACCGCAAAGCCCAGGCGAGTCTAATGCAGCTAAAATAAATGCTCTATCACCATCCGTTACTGAGTTATTCCGTAAAAACCATTTTCCCCATTTATTTCCAATGGAGAGGTCATGCCTCGTACCTGACCTTAGGTCATCGATATCAAAAATACCGGAACATATTTTAGAGAACTCGGTGAGGCCATTATGTGATATGAGTTTCAATCGGATAAGTTCACCCTGCTCCGACTTATGCTATCTTAAACTTTTTTGAGGTCGGGTCACTTGACCTGTAATGGTGACCCGACCTGAGATGACCTAACCTCAAAATTTTCACAGAAGTTGTAAAAATGATGAGGGAAAAGGTATACCAAGTACGGCGGCGCTACGCGCCGCCGTTTTTCTGCTCTCTCCGAAAAACCGAGGGGGCGGGTACCCGCCCCCGTCAATGCGCGTGTTAAAGCTTCCTTCACCAAACTAAAAAAATAATCTGAGCAGACAAATATGCGTGCATTTCTGGGTCTTTGGACTTCGGACGATGGTTTTTCTTAGATCAAACTGATTATTGTGCGGTGGTTCGTAGAAAGGCTTTTAAAAACAGCAGAAGGAACAAGAGAGAAATAGAGGAATAATAAAAATATAGCGGGCAGTGGGGTAACCCATACACTTTTAGCCAGCTATTGTAACATGTCCTAGTTATCTTCGATGACATGTTAACATGCAAATGGGTACACGGAAAAGGGAAGGGCACTTCTGCATAACGAAAACTGGCTGGGGGAATCAAATGTTTAAATAAATATTTTCATCTTCTGAGCATGGCGCGCCAGCATTCTGTTCCACGTCACACAAAATAATCTACTCACTGACTCACGCTTCTTGAGACGAGAACGTAGTTGGTTAAGTACCAGCGACCGGAGTAGAGCACTTAGAGTTGATAACGCACTAACTGAATATCCGAGTACATACATCGATGACACTCCATCGCTTGACCACTCGGGCTGTGGTTAATTTGCAATCACTCGAAAAACAAAGTTCCACCACTTTAGATAGGTGTGATTCCCTGCTAATCGCAGAGGCTTCCTAACTTAGGGCAGGCAAAACGGTGCATTCGCCCCTCTGAGCATAGCCCGAGTGACGCCCAAACTTTTGCGGGGGAAAATGCGACCAGAGGTCAGACAAATTATTTATTCTTCTCACGTTGGACTTATTTCTACTGGAACACAACGAAAGTTTCAGCAAAATAGCTTGTTGAATAGAACGGAAAAGATAGTGGCTACCCAATGCTCCGCATAAGTGCTTAGTTACATATATGTATGTGCTTGTACCTATAGGTGAATATATGTACCTAAAGGTAGCAGCCCCTAATGCCATTATGTATGTAACTACTCATTCACATCTCAATGGGTACGGGTCTTTGAAAGAGATGAGTGGGCTGGTAGGAAGAAATTTGATCCCTAGTTCCTTGATATGTTTTAATCACATATGTTGGCAAGATTGACAACGTTTCAACGTGTCATCGAAAATAATGAAACGTTTTATCGGCAACACTTAAACGTTCCCACGTTTCATCGTGGGGTGCCCGGCCGGGCACCCCCAAAGAAATCAGCGCGGTCACCAGATCTGACTTTGGTACGCTGTCTGTTGCAGAGGAAGGCCGGTTTCTGGCGCTGGATCTGGGCGGCACCAACTTCCGCGTCCTCCTCATTGAACTCAAAGATGGTGATTTCAAGATGGAGTCCCGCATTTTCGCGGTGCCGCAGGCTATCATGGAGGGACCCGGCACAGGCGTGAGTGGTGGTCGTTGCCGTGGCGTGTTGACAGTGGTAGCAAATAACTTGGGAGGACTTCGAACAGTATGAGTGTCTTGCTGACAGGGCAGCTATTTGCTATTTGCAAGCTATTTGTTACCACTGCAGTGGTAGCAAATAGCTTGGGAGTTATTGTCAAATCACTGGTTTGATGTCGATGTCATGCCTTCGTTATGGAATACCCCGGACTTTGGTTGCCTTTCCACTATATAATTTCTGGGTGTTCTTACGTCGAGCTGTGTTTGGGGGTCTGGAAGAGATATTACTATATGTCACTGGAAGAGACGATACAATATTTTTACCCGTGGTGTTGATTGTTCGACTCCCAGAAAAGTTGAAAAAAATGTTTGTCTCCTGCATCGAACTTATATTGAGAAGACCACTCCAATGTTCAGGTTCTGGATCTTACACAGCCCAACATTTTTTGTTGGTGTTTCTTTTCGAAAAGAGGCCTTATATGGGTGGGCATTTTCAGAGGTCAGAAATTGTTTATCTGCCGTACATAGGTACATACGTCTGTTTTTATCAATCCGCCTCGATCCCTCTTTGCCTAAAAAGAGGTGTCACGAAACGAGAAATAATTCATTTGAAGAGGAATATATAGACAAACTTAAGAAAAGTATCGTGAAGTATATACAATTTATATGATTTCATACTCTTTAATGCAGAACTTTTCTTCACAGCTCAATGAAGATACAAAAAGATGCATACGCATTCGTTGCCTTCTCCAGACTTGTCTCCAATAACATTGGCAATTTGGGATAATTTGTAATCTCCGGACATTCTGTTCTATTTGGAGACACTTCGGTGAATTATCAGGCCATTGTAGACGCCGGTTTGCTATTTAGCTGTCGAATTACGACGGACCAATGCGGGGTCTCCGTGCCTATCTTTTTATATTGTGCCATACAGAGCAAACTTCTTGGACAGAATTTATCAGGTTTTCCTCTGGTGTCAAAGCGTTAGAAAACTTCAAAACCCCACCTGAGGTTAAGTCAGAGGGTTGAAATGTCATCAAATACAATCGGTTGTGCTCCCTTTATCAGTATTATTGGCGAAGAAAAATAAAGATATGACGTTGAAATACTCGTCATTTTGTGATGGAAGGGAGACGGCTCGAATTATGGAAAACGAGCCGCATTGGTTGGAAGGCATCACAAATGATTTGTGCCGGTCTGATCCGGGATGAAGATGTGTCATTATGTTACTGCTGTTAGATATTGCGTGGTTTTCTGACTCGCTGCTGTAAGGGCGACTCAATGATAACAAAAACGGCAAATGGCTGACCAAAATTGATCCTTGTGTACTTTTTGCAGCTGTTCGACCACATAGCAGAGTGCCTTTCGACGTTTGCACATGCGCAAGAAATTCAGAAGGAGATCCTGCCTCTGGGGTTCACCTTTAGCTTCCCCTGCAGTCAGCAGGGCCTCACGAAGGCTAAGCTGACGCAGTGGACCAAGGGCTTCAGCTGCTCCGGTGTGGAGGGAGAGGACGTGGTCCGACTGCTGGAAGAGGCCATAGAACGGCGTGGGGTTAGTACCTGGCAGTGGTGTTGACGGGAGTATGTCAGGAGGGGTATCATGACAACCCAATTGACTGTGACAGGCCCGTATTCTTATGCAGGGCAGATGTCGACGACAGGTGAGGAGGAGGGCTGTGGGCAGGGGCGTAGCCAAGGAGGGGGGCGGCAGGGACAGCCGCCCCCCTCCCTGAGGGCCCGAAGGGTCCCCTTAGGACACGAGCCGCGCAAGCGCGGCTCGCCCGTACTATGCTCTGTGGCCAAATTTGGCATTTTATACCAGATAGGTCCCTCTTAAGCCCTCTTCAGTACTCTAGTCTGTAACAAGTAGGACCCTTTTTACCCATTAGGGCCCTTTTGGCGCTGTCACAAGGGCCCTTTTCGGGGCGCCCCCTCCCCCTCCCCCTGAGCGAAATCCTGGCTATGCCCCTGGCTGTTGGCAAGACCTTATGTCCCTTAGCTATGCTGCTGGTACCTCGGTAAAAGAAAGAAGGTACTGAAGTCTGTCGACTATGCCTAACGTAAGATCTACGCTTATTTCCCCTCGAGCCCGCCTGTTCCCCGAAATTTTCAATATTTCAGCCATAGAGGGGGAAAGTATAAAAAATTGTCCAGCCAGTGTGCGTGGAAGGTAACATAAATCCCGAATCCAATGTAGTGTGTTGTTCTTGGAGTAGTTTCTTTTCAGCGGGGAGGGGGGGGGTGAAGATTCACTCGTGTATGACTTCTTACCGATGGTAGCGTTTACGTCTATTCGAATTATCTTTCGAGACACTTCGAAGTTATAAAAATGCATAGTGTTGAAGCACGTACATAGTTTTTTTCCGGCTAGCTTTTGTAGATAATCCCCGCCCAATTGCGCAGTAGCTGTTGCACACCACACTCGACTGGACATCGTTCGGTACTTCTACTTAATTTTCCATGCGCTAAGTGGGGAACACACTCCGATATGCATACATTAAGCGGTGTAGTTCTGAGTCTAGAGTTACCACTAGTGATGATGCAGTGGCCGTTGGGTAGTGAGCGTGGTAGCCTGGTCTCTCTCTCGGCAAGCTGTCGCAAGCTGATGCGTGCGTTCCTGCAGGACGTCAAGATAAAGGTCTGCGCCGTGCTGAATGATACCACCGGAACTCTCATGTCCTGCGCCTGGAAGAAGCACGACACTTACATCGGACTCATCATTGGTGAGTCTGCAAGATGGAGGGACAGCTGACGAAAACATGAAGCCTGGAGAAAGCGAATAGGTCTTGTACATCATGATTAGCGTTGAATACAGCTTCACGTTGTCACTATGCGCACTTTTGGTGCCACAGTGTAGAAAGGAAATAAAAGCCGTTCTTTATTTTTATGGACATTACGTTCCATTCTTTTTAGACATCCGATAGTTGAAGGTGCTGACCTGTCCTCTTGTCTTCAGGCGCTGATAGGATCTCCTGTCCCTAGGAACTGACCTGTCCTCCTGTCCCTAGGATCTGATGTCCTCCTGCCCCTAGGAACTGATCTGTCTTCCTGTCCCCAGCAACTGACCTGTCCCTCTACACCCAGCAACTGCCCTGTCCCCTGCCCCCAGGCGATGACCTGCCATTCTATCCTCAGGCACGGGTACTAACGCTTGCTACGTGGAGCGACTGGAGAACGTGGGCCTCTGGAACGGCGACTGGAACGAGCCGCAGCAGGTCATCATCAACACCGAGTGGGGCGCGTTCGGCGACGGCGGCGAACTGGCCGGAATCATCACTGGTGAGCCAACTCATCGGATGGGCACGGTCGGACTCGGAAACACGGGCGACACTATCAGGGAAAATTTTCTGACACGGGCACTGGAGACATTCTGGTCACTAGGGGACATTTTGGAATGTTGTTATCATTATAGTTTAGTAGGAGTTAATTCTGTCGAATGCGAATTCAAAAGCGGGGCAATGGAAATTGAAAAGGTGGGCGGGGCCCGTTTGGAAAGGGTGTTTGGCTGTTTGATGTCACTAGGAACAGGAGAATAATTGAGGCCTTACCCGTTCAAGTCAAGCTCATCTATTGTCTTGAAAGCCGAGGAAAAGGGAAGTCATAGTTGAGTTCACGGGTGGGATATCTCAGGGTAAGCTATTTTGGAATGTGGGATTGTATTAAGTTACGATTCTGTACATTTTTGTCATATCTGGCATTTTCAGAGGTACAGAGAGAAAGGGGTTATGTACCAATAGATGTTGTCTTGGGCACACTGTCCAAAAATAAGTGGTCCACCATTGCTTTTCCACGATTTAAACTTGGCGCTCCGCGATCGCAGTTTCACGTTCGCGGAATATTTATTTACGCTTTAACTAAAATTCCGTGATCGATAAGCGCTAGCAAAGTTTTCATTCGAAGAAATAAGGACGGATCAGCCCATGAGGCCCACCGGCAGGCGTGTCCACTGATATTACAGCTGGCTGGTCAACCCAAACCCGCGCGGTAGCACTGAAGAAGGAAATGAAGTTATTAGATTGTGGACAAAAAATGACGGAATGAAACAGACAAGGGAAGTTATTATTTCCCATGCATTTTAACCCTCGCCCCACCGGGGGACATCGATGGCCCCCCCTAAGGTTTTTCCGGGATAGCAGAAAAACGACGAGGCGCAGCACCGCGGTTGAGGGCTCTACCTCTCACTGCATCATTTTCCCATCATCCCTGAAATTTTTTACCCCGGGTCACCTAAGGTCAGGTCACCAGACGAGGTCAACCAAGGTCACCTCACTTCAACTTTAGAGCTCTGTAAGAGCTACATTTCAAAGTCGATCAATTTGAAACTTCCTACACTTCATAACCCCTCCAGGGTCTACAAGGTGTAAATCCGGGATTTTCGATTTCGTGCCCTGAGGTCAGGTCACGAGGCGACCTCTCCCATTGGAAAAGCATAGGGAAAAGTTGTTTCATGATATAAAAGCCACAAAAATGATTGCAAATACTCAGACTGCTTAGAACAACGTTTTGGGACACCCTTTCACGGATCCCAGGGGTCATATTTGCCCTTTGACTTTTCCAAGGTCATCCAAGGTCACCAGAGGTCAAAAACAGTATTTTGACAATAATTTTGACCTAATTAAGCTAGAGCGCTGAAACAAACACCATCGTGTTCGTCTCGTCACTGGCTTTCATTTGATATACGGCAAGGTCACTTTTAGACTTTTCGTGACCTCAGGTCATCTTAGGTCACGAGGTGACCTCTGGAGGTCAAACCACTGGCGGGAGGTCTTTACGTTTCACATACCGGAAAAGGACTGACAATTTCCTATCAAATGTACTTTACCAGGCCTCAATAGCTCTAATGACATAAGAGGTATGCCCTGTTTGCTTAATCATTGCATATTTGAGTGAAAATAGCCGATCTTGACCTATTTTGACCTCTGGAGGTCAAACCATTGACCTGAGCACTAAAACATGCGAAGTATTTTCTTACTGAATTCACGCAAGCTTTCTATTGCACTTTGCAGATTTGCGCTAACGCCCATATTTTCGGAGTTAGAGGGGGGCCATCGATGGCCCCGGTGGGGCGAAGGTGGCGCCGGACCCCCGGTGGGGCGCGGGTTAAGGTTCGATCTGTTAAACGAATCTTTTTTCAAATTGCAGCCATTCAATTTGTCATTGTGCATTCAACGCGGTGAAGCAAACCGAAAATATTTGCAAATGCCGTATACTAGGTATAAACAGAAATCCAAAGCTTTTTTGAGACGTAAGTTAGCCTCGCTGGTCACGGGTAACTTGGATTTTAGATGGCATTGTTTTGCATGCTTTCTCCAAATCGACATTTAAAATGTTCCGCTTTATTACGAGGAAAAAATTGTTAGTTTTGCTATCGTGCAAACTCCTCTTGAAGCGGGGCATGGCTACGACACTGGGTGATAAAGGAAAAAACTAGGCATGATCCGTGAGGCTGTTACTGTAACTGCTGTGCATTTTAGTTCAAACATAGCAAACTGCAGTTCCCCGGACTGCGTGCGCGTGCAATTTCATTCGAGACGATATAAACATATGGGATGTATCAAGATAGCAGACGCAAAAACCAGCCAAGAGTTTATAAACAGGCTCTGCAGATGTGGGTATGGGGACTAACAGGGGCGTAGCCAGGATTTCGCTCAGGGGGGCGGTGCCCCGAAAAGGATCTCTGCGACAGCACCAAAAAGGCACTGATGGGTAAAAGGGCTTGCTTGTTACAGAATAGAGTGCTTAAGAGGGCTTAACACCCGCACTGGAGGGGGTCTGGCACTAACGCGCACTGGAGGGGGCCTGGTAGGCCCCCCTAAGATCTCGGAAACTAAGAGGGTTAGAAAAACGCCACTTGGTAGGTGGGTGGGGGCTATGGTGATCTACATGATGACCAATTGTCATTGATCTAGGTCAATATCTTCAAGGTCAAACGAGGTCGTAAAGGTCAAATATTGGCCATGCTGGGATCGATTGGTAAATGCTGTGATTATGCAGGAAAATGGCGGGAATAAGCTAAAGACGTACAAGGTTCATAGAGAAGAGGTCTCAAAGAGGCTCCCCCACAACTTTTGGGTCAAGGTCATTCAAGGCCATTGACCTTTAAGGTCACCATATGGTATACTACTTATTATTTACACTTTGACTAACACTGTAGCCACTGTTTGGCGGGAAATGAGGATTGACCTTTCCCAATGACCTTTGACCTTGACCTTTGACCTTGACCTTTGTATTGGGGTACCCTACCGATGACGTCATAGCATAATATATGTCAGACGGGGTAACGTCATTTGGCCGGACGCACAGTGGTCAGTGACCTTGAAAGTGCAGATATGACCTTGACCTGTGACCTTTGACCTTGACCTTGACTTTCATGTGAAGTGACCTTGACATATAGTCCCGCTTATATGACGTTATGACGTCACCACTCGGTCTTCAATGCAAGCTAACTGGTCCGACCGCGCGTTTACGGCGATCTCAAAATGCAGGTCTGACTTTGAAAGCCTATAAGTCAAAAATTTTCGGCCGATTTTCAAAAAGTCTTCACCAATCGACGCGCTATTACATTCTGTTAAATGTGGCCACGTTTCTTTTTTCGGCTACAAGCGGTTCTCCGGCCACCTCGGAAAAACAGGCGGGGGGGCCTCCGAGGCCCCCCTCCAGTGCGCGTGTTAAGAGGGCCCTGTCTGGTATGAAATTTCAAATTTGGCCACAGAGCATAGTGCGGGAGAGCCACGCTTCGTGGGGCCCCGTTCCTCAGGGGGCCCTCAGGGGGCTGTCCCTGTCGCCCCCCCTTGCCTACGCCCCTGGGGACTAATGATACCACTGCCGGTACCGACAGGCGTCCCTACTCCGGCGACTGTTCTGTCGACTGTCTTCCCACTCCGGCGACTGTTCTGCTGGGTGTCCTCCTACTCCGGCGACTGTTCTGTCGACTGTCCTCCTACTCCGGCGACTGTTCTGTCGACTGTCCTCCTACTCCGGCGACTGCTCTGCCGACTGTCCTCCCCACTCCGGCGACTGTTCTGCCGGGTGTCCTCCCCACTTCGGCGACTGTTCTGCCGGGTGTCATCCCTACTCCGGCGACTGCTCTGCCGACTGTCCTCCCACTCCGGCCACTGCTCTGCCGACTGTCCTCCCACTCCGGCGACTGTTCTGCCGGGTGTCCTCCCACTCCGGCGACTGTTCTGCCGGGTGTCCTCCCACTCCGGCCACTGTTCTGCCGGGTGTCATCCTACTCCGGCGACTGTTCTGCTGGGTGTTCTCCTACTCCGGCGACTGTTCTGTCGACTGTCCTCCTACTCCGGCGACTGTTCTGCCGGGTGTCCTCCCACTTCGGCGACTGTTCTGCCGGGTGTCCTCCTACTCCGGCGACTGTTCTGTCGACTGTCCTCCTACTCCGGCGACTGCTCTTCCGACTGTCCTCCCACTCCGGCGACTGTTCTGCCGGGTGTCCTCCCACTTCGGCGACTGTTCTGCCGGGTGTCATCCCACTCCGGCGACTGTTCTGCTGGGTGTCCTCCTACTCCGGCGACTGTTCTGTCGACTGTCCTCCTACTCCGGCGACTGTTCTGTCGACTGTCCTCCTACTCCGGCGACTGCTCTGCCGACTGTCCTCCCACTCCGGCGACTGTTCTGCCGGGTGTCCTCCCACTTCGGCGACTGTTCTGTCGACTGTCCTCCTACTCCGGCGACTGCTCTGCCGACTGTCCTCCCCACTCCGGCCACTGTTCTGCCGGGTGTCCTCCCACTCCGGTGACTGTTCTGTCGGGTATCCTCCCACTCCAGCAACTGCTCTGCCGGGTGTCCTCCCACTCCGGCGACTGCTCTGCCGACTGTCCTCCCACTCTGGCGACTGTTCTGCTGGGTGTCATCCTACTCCGGCGACTGCTCTGCCGACTGTCCTCCTACTCCGGCGGCCGTCTTTCGCCTGTCTGGCGCGTTTAGTACGTGACCCAACGTGTGTGGTCACTTAAAGTCCAGGGCCCAGGAACGGGCGCATGTCACGGAGCTCCCTGTTGCCGCAATGCAAAGGTCATGGTACTTTTGTCGGAATGTAAAGGTCATAGCTTTTGCCACTTCGGGTGGCAAAACCTGTCCGCTGGACGCCCAATTCTATGGTGGCGATGCCGATACTAGCATCCTGCGGGAAGGGGTGGGAAGCAACATTTCAGAGGGCCGCCATCGATCCTTCACGGGGGCGCCGAGCCGATTTCAAGAGGAGCCGAGGGTCGATGGGGGGGGGTGGTGCCCCACTTGCAGTGGTGCCCCCCTGGATCTGCCTTTGGTAGCGGATGCATTCTAGCTTCTAGTCAGGATATTCCGTGCGTGAGGTAGCCTACAGGCGCTGAAGCGATTTAAAACCATAACACAAACAGGATCTTCCGTCAGGTCAATCTCTATTTCTTATTTGTGCTCCTATTGCGCTCTTTTTCTATGCAATTGCTCCGGTTCGTTTCTTTTAAGCCTTATATATGGAGTAATGATATATGGAGTATGATTATTAGTTTTATTCATCAACCATTTATAGAGTAATCTTATATGTATGGAGTTAATATTTTCTTTTAAGTGGATTTTACAGTGTTTTCATGTCGTGTCGTGTTTTCATCCTGTTTAATAATTACCTATACTTGAATTGCCATAGGAAGTCCAGCCGTTTCGGCTCATTAAGCTCTAACCAACAGTACACATGTCCTTTTCCAGACTATGACCGCGACATAGACCGCGAGTCGATTAACCCGGGGCGTCAGCTGTTCGAGAAGATGATCAGCGGCATGTACATGGGGGAGGTGGTGCGACTGGCGCTGGTGCGGCTCACCAAGGACGGCTTCATGTTCGGCGGCAAGGGCTCCGACGTGCTGGCCGAGAAAGGGATGTTCTTCACCAAATACGTCACGGAAGTGGAGAAGTGAGTCGGCGCTGTGGCGTTTTAGCTGGCCCCATATCGACCGTTGGGGGAGCACCTGCAGTGCTGAGGTGGGGGGGGGTGGATCGGAGTGAGACCGAAGTATGCTGAGAAAGGCAGGGGGCAGCGAGCGACATGACGTATTGAGTGAATAGTAGGTAGAAGTCACAAGGGAGCGACGATACAGGATGGTAGTGATACCTCACATGTCTTCTTGAATGTAAGATTATCCCACTGCTGGGGTAATCAATGCAGATAAGTCCTCACTTGAAACAAAATTAGACAGCCTTTAAAGGCGGGCTGATAGGCTGATAGTTGCTGGGCTGATAGTTGATGTTTCGATCCGCAATAGGATTGATTGGCTGTGATACTGCTTCATTTTATTTAGGCGTATAGGTAACCAGCCGAATCAAAACTTGCCCTGAGCCAGCAGGTGCCACTAGCCAGAACTTGTTTCCGACACCATTAGGAGTGAGCGACACCTGTGTTTTACAGGTGTTGGTCGGGTCGGCGAAAGTATCGGAGCATTTCGACAGGGAGGGCCGAAATACGCTATTCACTCCGTCTTCTGAACAAATGAAGCTTTGATTGCTTTTCTTGTCTCTCGGCATTATTTTTCGTACATATTTCATATTAACTACCGGCCAGTGCCATTTAAACACAACTTTTACGATAAATTTCGGAAACTGGCATGATTTATGCGATGGGTTTTGCGAACAATGGGGAGATATCCATATACTTGTGTGAACACTGGGATGACCCACGCTCGTCGAATGGTAATGGTGCCACACTTGCAGATTGGTGCGGGCATTTCTTGCTCCTGGAACTGCAGTCTCTCCATCCGCAGCCCTGTGGTAACTAGCGCACCCTGGCACTGTCGGTCAGACCCGGAGACTCTCCAAGACAGAGGTCTCCTCTAATTCCCAGTCACCAGCCCGACTGGAGATCTGACAGCAATGGGGTTTGAAGAACTCGCAGTACTGGGAGGACTGCATCGGTATTCGGTTGGGCGGATAGGACGTCGCAACCCCCGCCCAGCCAACCATTTGCTTTTCCAGCGCCTCCAACTGTTACCGCCCGGCGGCGTGCTTTGTTATGGCCTAGCGAGGCTTCTGCTCGGCGAACGCGACAGCCATAGCCAACGGAGAGATCGCATGGTAATCTGTTGGAAATATTACCTTTGCCTGACATTCTTGGTCCAACACAGTTGAGATTCACCTCCGGTCATGCTCCAATAGTTTCACCGCAGCTTGTGCATTACATGTGGGTGCATGGTAAATTCATAAATGCCTATTGACTCCTGCCTACACTTAAGCCTTGTTTGGCAGTCTCCCCGAAAATAGCTTCGCGTGAAGTTCAAAAATTGCTGTGAGCCAGAAGCAAAGCTGAGAAGTTTTCACGTGCATTTTAGGCGGGATAAAACCAACGACCCAAATATTGGCCGGGACCGAGAGGTACCCCGTCAAAACAAATCCGTACGATTGCTCGTGGTGTGCAAACAAGCCTCGTGCAAACCAGACCAGAGTCTTGGTCATACGCGGATCCAGGGGCAAATGGGGGGCACGTGCCCCCCCCATCGACCCTCGGCGCCCCCTGAAATGGTCACGGTGACCCCTTGAACGGTCGATGGCGCCCCCTGAAATGTCGCTTCCCACCCCCCCTGCTGCCCCCCAGGATGCGAAAATCGGCGCCCACCGATAGGATTTTGCGCCCACCTCATGGATTTTTCCGGTCAAAAGTGGCGCCCCACCTGGTCTGGATGACACCCCCAAGGTGACCCCCCTCATCGGTAATCCTGGATCCGCTCTTGGCCCTGGTACAGTCACGGAGCCGCACTATGTCACGATATCTTTATAACCCTAAAGTTAGCAAAACTTGGTCTTCACCAATACAAAAAGAAATCAATATCTTAGCTACTTACCCGCGCTAATGGTGCAGTTGGAGACACAACATCATAGAACTTGGTGAGGGAAAAAAGTTTCGTGGCTGGTTTCTCCTGCAGTGCCCGCATCGCTTCTCACAGGCCAGCGGTGTATAGACATGTGCTTATACGTACTCCTCGCCGTTCAACAAAGACATGTCACACTCCGACATGTCCACCCCTTCGCGCCGTAACGCAACTTCGTCCGTGGGGGTGGGAACTCCTGCCTCAGGAGGCTCCCTACTGTGCGTGCCCCTCCCAGTCGGTGGTGTTGGCGTACGTTTTCGCTCGGGTAACCTCCCGCTTCAGCCCTGTAGCACTTCTAACGGAGAGGTGAAACAGACCAAAACACAGGCCCTCCCATCTCCATTGCCCTTGGGGTTTGGCTGAATAATCATCCACAGTCCTTGGACACAGCTTGAAAGCTTTCGATCCGAGTTCGGCATTTTCCAGACTGCCTACCCCACCAGGCTGTGGTCCTGGGCCTTCCAGCTCTCTTCAAAACCAACAGCCTTTAAGACATTCGTGAAGTTTGAAACCGTTTAAGCTGCTTTGGCGAAATACACAAGGAGCGTTACACAAGGAGCCACAAATTCAACAGGCGTTATCTTATTTGCACCTGCCTTAATTCCTACCCAACTCTAAATGATGCTTGTGCTTTTGCTTCGATGAGGCGCATTGCAATGCAGTCTTCCGAATTTTGTGTCGTGGGGAAAATATGTTTCGTGTTCGATATAGAAGTAAGGATAGAATAAGCTGTGCAAATGGGACCCAGTCGGATAATAACGCTGATCGTCGTCCGCGGAGACTCGATCAGGACAGACCATGCTGAGATTAGGTTATTTCAGCCATTTAGTGGAATATTTGAATATCAACAGGACTGGCTGGGTTAATATATCTAACATGTCTCAGAATTTGCAATATGTACCATTATTAACACGCACATTGACGGGGGTCTGAGCCACCTGCGCTTTGACGAGGGGGGCGGGTACCCGCCCCCTAAAATCTCGAGAACCACGGTAGGTAGTGAAAAACGGTAAGCGGCTTTGGGTAGCCCATCCACTTCTCCATCGAAAATATTTGAAACATTTTTTGTCAGGTCACATTTAAGGTCAGGAGAAGTCAAAACATGCCGTAATAGGGATAAAATGTAAATTAAGTTTTTCGGCCATTACATCTGAGCAAGTAAAGATAGAGCAAAACAACTTGAACTATAAGAATCCTCGCAGCAAGCCGAATCGAATGATATATAATTTGACCTTGCTAGGTCAAATCAAGGATTTGACCTGACCTGAGGTCAGATCAGGGTCAAAATTTTTTTTATAAAAATGCATATCATTAGAACTGCAAAGCCAATGCGAGTCTAATGCAGCTAAAATAAACGCTCTATCACTATCCATTACTGAGTTATACAGTAAAAACCATTTTTCCCATGTATTTCCAATGGAGAGGTCATGCCTCGTACCTGACCTTAGGTCATCGATGTTAAAAATACCGGAACATATTTTAGAGAACTCGGTGGGGCCATTATGTGATATGAGTTTCGATCGGATAAGTTCACCCTGCTCCGACTTATGCTATCTTAAGCTTTTTTGAGGTCAGGTCACTTGACCTGTACTGGTGACCTGATTTGAGATGACCTAAACTCAAAATTTTCACAGAAGTTGTAAAAATGATGAGGGGAAAGCTATCCCAAATATGGCGGCGCTACGCGCCGCCGTTTCTCTGCTATCTCCGAAAAACCCGAGGGGGACGGGTACCCGCCCCCCGTCAATGTGCGTGTTAAATTTCGCTTACCCAGAAAGCGCTAAAATATAACGAATTATTAGCATTTCGTTCTGCGTGCTTGTAATTCTAATAGACAGATTCAGGAGCCAAAGTCAGTAACTTTTTACCGGGGCGCAATTATCCTACTGTTTAAGTTTTTAGACAGCACAATTATGTTCACCAAAGCTGCAAGAAAACGTATTGGCCTAGAAAAATACTTTCTGGAACTCAAGACCCATCTAGTTCTTACCAAACAAGTCTCTTCTACTTCTCAGCGTTAAAAACGTCCCAGGCACATCTATAAACGCTAGAGCCGTTGTCATTTCATTCCCTTTACCCTTGGATTCCAGCGTTTGTTAATATCAAAATAGCTAAGAAACATATTAATATTATTTTAATACCACAATTCACGATGGTCTCAGATGGCTACTATTCGCAGTGCAGGTGTTTTTTTTTACTGTTTTGAGGTGTTTCAACAACGGCATAACGTACTAGTAATGGTGTTGTATTTAAGTGTTACACCCTGATCAAATAAAAATTTTCAAGTGACAATCTTAATTTTTGACGTTAAAGCTTCCACTTTCTTAGAAACATGTGTTGCACTGCTGTGGCTATACTGATTCGAAACTGCGATGTACCGCGGCGCCGGGACTGACCTGTCTCTCCGTGACCCTTCCAGTGACGCTCCGGGCGTTCTACCGCGGCATTGGGACTGACCTATCTCTCCGTGACCCTTCCGGTGACGCTCCGGGCACTGTACCGCGGGCTTGGGACTGACCTGTCTCTCCGTGACCCTTCCAGTGACGCTCCGGGCGTTCTACCGCGGCATTGGGACTGACCTGTCTCTCCGTGACCCTTCCAGTGACGCTCCGGGCGTTCTACCGCGGCATCAGGACTGACCTGTCTCTCCGTGACCCTTCCAGTGACGCTCCGGGCGTTCTACCGCGGCATTGGGACTGACCTGTCTCTCCGTGACCCTTCCGGTGACGCTCGGGCGATGACCGCGGCATTGGGACGACCTGTCTCTGTGACCTTGGTGACGCCGGGCGATGTACCGCGGCATTGGACGACTGTCTCTGTGACCTTCCGTGACACCCGGGCGCTGTACGCGGGCTCGGACACCTGTCTCTCGTGACCCTTCCAGTGACGCTCCGGGCGTTCTACCGCGGCATCGGGACTGACCTGTCTCTCCGTGACCCTTCCAGTGACGCTCCGGGCGACTACACGAACTGTCGCATGGTTCTGGAGGAACTGGGTCTGGAGCACGCCACAGACGAGGACTGTGAGAACGTCCGCTACATCTGCGAGATCGTCTCCCGGAGGTAAGGCAATCACGGCGCGGCTGGGCTTTGAATAGGATACAAAGTGAGGTTGTTAAGCGAGAGTTTGTGGTACAACTTCCGTGACAGAGTACGATTTGCGAGACGGCCAGCGTGTGTGTGCGGCTATATCTATGGCACGGGAGTTTAGTTTTGACGGGAAAATTAATCTGGCGCGTCAGCACAGGGCCACGGAAGGAGCAAAATTGTGTTGTATCAGACTGGTGCTCTGTTTGGTCCACTCTTTCACCCGCGTCGTACCTACAAGCGAGCCAGCAAACTGCTTCCAGTCGGTTGGGAAGTCTGTAAATCAATGAAATGTCAATCAGAGTGTTATGCTCACACTGAAGCGGGCATCTAATACGATGTTAGGTGTACCCTAATGGCCGACTCCATTGCCGCAGAATCGGCCAAGGCTTTTACCGGGAGGCAATTGCCGCCCTTATTTTTAGTATCTTCTGACAGTAATACTTATAGGTGCTGGATACTGTTTCAGCACTTTTATGCTGTTTCAGCACAGTTTCAGCACTCTCTTTACCTATCGACCGCGGGAACAGACTTATCAACTCATTTAACTGACAGTCCCGAAATCAGAATGTCGGTTGCATGAGTCGATTAGTCCGTTCCCGCGGTTGGTGTAAATGGAGCGTGAAAGTGCTCATGTATCCGGGGTAACTGAGTGTTCCACGGCAGACTGAAGCAAGCGTAAGCAGGCCATAATGTGCCAAATATCTCACTACCTTAGATGATGAGGTGACTTAGTGGATAGCATCCTTGTCTTCCAAGCTACTGGTCCCGGGTTCAAGTCCCGGCGGGCCTCTGAATAGGTTGATCTGATCCCCCAGAATCCCTTCCAACAGGGTGAGAGTTGGGTACGCCGTATGACCCTGGCAGTTGGTGCGTCGTTAAGCCCCAACAATTATATCTCACTGCCTTGCTCCGCTGTGTGTTGCTCATCCGTCTAACTGTTGAAAACACCGCTGTGACCATGGTGTTCTGTTTGCAGAGCGGCCTTCCTGGTCGGTACCGGGCTGGCGGTGCTGCTGAACAAGATGAACCGGCCCCAGGTCACGGTCGGGGTCGATGGCTCCGTCTATCGCTACCACCCCCGCGTGCACGGCCTCATGAACGAACAGATCAACCGGCTCATCAGGCCCGGTCTCAAGGTAATTGTGGGGCCTTTTAGCTGGAACCAGACAGCATTACCGACAGCTAGTGTGTCGTATCTCCACTTGTGGGCTAGACCACACTAGGTCCGACACTGTGGATCAGGTCTATCTGGACTACCCACTCAGGGTACTTCCCCCATGGTATGATGGCAGAAACGCATCTCAATGTATAAGCATTGGGAGGGGGTTGGGTGGATCAGTGCATAGCGGGTCTGTCTACTAAGCCACCGGTCCCGGCTTCAAGTCCCGGCGGAGCATCTGAATAAGTCGATCTGATCCCCCAAATCCCGCCCAACAGGGTGAGAGTTGGTGACGCCCTATAGCATAGGCAGTTGGTGCGTCGTTAAACCCCAAAAATTATTATTATCTCAGGGGAACACTTCCTCCGTTCGTCGCTGTGTTCATGTGGTTCACGGAAGGGCCAGGTGACAGAAGGGAGAAAATTAAACAGAATGTATCAATGTTGAGTGACCTAATGAACAAGCCTCGGGAGAAGATTCTCGAGGACACTACAGTTGCCGTTTGTGTACTAGCTTTGTCCACGATTTCTTCCACAGTTCGAGTTGATGCTTTCTGAGGACGGAAGCGGACGTGGCGCCGCCCTGGTGGCTGCAGTCGCAAGCAGGACCTGCAAGGAATGAACACTTCAGCCTGTGTTGTTATTGGCGAATCAGTTTCCACGGCCAAGTTGCTCGCCGACAAGCCAGAGAGGACCGAAGTGGAATGCACCCACCAGTTGTGAACAGTTGGACCGTTAGTCTGAACAGTTGGACCGTTAGTCTGAACATTTGGACCGTTAGTCTCGGACCGCCGTGGAAGACTAGAGAGTGAACAGGGCCTTCCTCCGACGGCGACTATTCCAAGCCGCGTTATACCTCTGAATCTTCAACGGTCCACGTAGGTACAATATCATACCATTGTTATTGTAATACCGCCGTACATAAACAAGCCTTGTTAAAATGTGAAGCGCCGTTAGTCGTCAGATGAGTAAGATGGACACTTGTCCATGCTGTTAGGAATTTGAAGGTATTAATGAGTACCATTTCCCGGTATCGATCCCCAACCCTCGTCGCCGATGTATGCCCTGACACGGTCCTATATCCTGCTGTAAGAATAACACGCACTTTGTCCTGCGGGATCGTTTCAGCATAGTATGTTTTAGTCGAAAGGATCTCGCTGGCCAGGGATCAGGTTCTCGTGGTCTCCTTTTCAACATGAACGTGCCGAGGCGCCAACTGTGCCCCACCTGTCATCATACAATAACTTTTGACACGACCGTGGCGTTTTTTTTTACAAAGTGAAGGTTCTGACAATTTTCCGGCGAGACTGACAGTGGAAACGGTACTTGGCATGTGGGACATGCATTTCTGCCCAGTTAGAGGGAGATGGCCAGCAAAACCATAGACTGGTCTGATGTCAAACAGCAAGATCATGTCGTTACACTTTTTATAGCCTCACCCTCCTTTCTCAAACTTGCGTTAATCATTTAAAGCTTGTTGATGCGGACAGACACTTTCTGCTTCGAAAAACCTGGTCGTATTGACCAGAGTCAGCTTTAGAAGTTTCGTCGCCGCTAATAAGGTTAAACCTCATAGAATAAAGTCGAGTCAGTAAGCAATGAGTGCACCTCTGTTTGACGCTCGGGACCGGAGTCGTCTGCCTTGTGTTTTAGCATTAAATAATTTCCTCATGCGGAAAGCTCGCACAATGTCCGTGCTACCACGTGCCCTTCCTTGTTGCTCGTGGATGTTGCTTAAGCGTCTGTCATGTTTTGTTGTCAGTTAAAGCTGAGAATGGTGTATTTTCTGCTTGTGGACGCGTAGACTGCGCGATATGTGAGGAGGACGATGATATAGTTATTTTCTTAGACTATTTGCACACACCCCACTCTGTTGATAACGCTGTGATGGTGTCGCTTTCTGAGCTGTAATAGGATGCCTATGTGATGAATGTTAGACATAAACTGGATGACGAGGTGGCAATGCCTATTCTGCTTTTTGTGGCACTCTTTGTTATTGTGCCAGGTGGTGTCTGTTGTAGGGTATTTTGTCAGCTAGCGCGCATGGTGGTGGAATACAAAGAATTCGACACCTGTTTTGATTCAGCAGTTGCTAACAGCGAAATGAAACAGATTTTCGGAAAATAAATTTAAAACACGAAAAAGGCGTTAAGCCACTGTTTAAAATTTTAGTAAATTTCAGTTCTATACAACGATTGGCTTAACACTAGCACCGGAGAGGGGTCTGACACTAACGCACACTGGAGGAGGGTTTGATCGGCCCACCTGAGATAGAGGAATTTAAGAAGCTTGGAAAAACGCCGGTGGAAGGGTGGATGGGGTCTATGGTGATCTACATTATAGTCAATTTTCATCAACCTAGGTCAATATTTTCAAGGTAGAGCGAGGTCATGAAGGTCAAATATTATCCATGCTGGGGACTTATCGGAAAATGCCGTGATTAAGCGCAGAGTCCGGAATGTACTAAAAATTAGCCAAAGTCAGCGAAAAAATAGGAAAAATTCATAAGTTTAGGGGCCAAGGTAATTTCAGGTCATTGATGGATGACGTTACACTCAGGAGCGTGCCAAGGAGGGGGGCAGGGACAGCCCCCCCCGAGGATACGATTCTGTAACAAGCAGGGCCCTTTTACCCATCAGGGCCCTTTTGGCGCTGTCGCAGGGGCCTTTTGGGGGCGCCGCCCCCCCTTAGCGAAATCCTGGCTACGTCCCTGGTCACAATATATTTTCTTTATAATTACACCATAGTAACCGTTGGGTGGGAAATGAAGATTGACCTTGAGCTTTGACCATGCCATTTACATTGAGATATCTTAACTATAACGCAATACTATGCGTCTTACTGTGTATCGCCATTCGACCGGAAGCACTGGGACCAAAGACCTTGCAAATTCTGCCATTATTTTGACCTGTGACCACTGGCCTTGACCTTCATGCAGGGCGACCTTGACATATAATAAAATCATTTTGACGTATATGGGCCCATTATGTGATATGGGTTTTAATTAGATAGGTCCACCCTATTCTGACTTTGATATATTAACCCTATTTCCGGCAGGGGGGCTAATATTGCCCCCCCTTCAGGTTTTTCGAGAATATCTCCGAAACGGCTTGCGATAGAACTTTGAAACTTCCTGACTTTTCCTAAAACTAGTACAGGCAGGTTTTCTGAAATTTTCAAGATTATATATTTACCAGGGGCGGAGGTATGGCTGGGTTTTTGGGGAGGTTCTATCCACAAACCAAGTATTATCGTATGCGATGGGTTTTTTTGTAAAAGGAAGCCGTCTCTGCTGATCCTGATACCAGTTATATGGTTTTATTATATCATTTTTTATGTGAGATGATAGTGCATTCACAATTGTCACTATTTGTATTCATCAGGGGCGGTTACAGCAGTTCAAAATGGGGGGAATGTTATCAAGAAGGACTAAACGTTAGTAAGTGAGAAGACTGCTTACAGCCGTGCCAGGGCGAATACAATTGGGTATATGAAAATTCAAAATAGTTGTAACCCAATTCTAGATTACCAGAGGCGCGTCCAGTCACTACACATTTTCAAAATGTATATTCCCAGCCAGTATCACCGCCGCGACTCAATATCGTTGTATATTGAAAATGTGTTTCCAATCACCCCCACCCCCCACGACGAGTCCTTGATCCGCCTATGTCACCCCCTTTCCCAGAGCTGCCATGGGAGGGTAAAAATTATCAGAAATTAAATTTCAACTAGTCGAGGGACTAATATACTTATGCATACCATTTGCATATTGTTGGTATGTATTTTACCCCACTGTTTTACCTTACTGCATCCGCCCCTGATGAGTTTTTCACTTTTTTTCTCATTTATTTATGTGTCAAAGATGCCAAGCAGTATATGACGGCTTCTAATCCGCGTAACAAAAACTTTTTAGGTTGTATATATTTCCCCTCATAGTCCTGGTCCTGGAACTGCCATTGAATTTCGAATTTTTGCGTAACTCGAGTATATGAAAATTTTGGGTCAATTATTTGTAAATCTGAACTAGTTTTGTGAAAATCGTACAACAGAGACAAGGGTTATGGAAAATCTAAAAAATACACAAAAATTGTATATTTTGCACGACCTTCTCCTAAAAAATATAAATTTTGAAATTTTCTTTTTTTCAAAATAAAGTTTAGCAGCAGAGGAATCTATGGCACTTGGAATTTTCAAAATCGGCCGGTTAGATTACGAGATCTTAGGGGGGCCGATATTGCCCCCCTTGCCGGAAATAGGGGTAGCCGGGAGCCTGACGGAAATAGGGTTAACCCTCGCCCCACCGGGGCCATCGATGGCCCCCTAAGGTTTTTTCGAGATAGTAGAAAAACAACGAAACGCAGCACCGCGGTTGAGGGCTCTATCTCTCACCTCATCATTTTCCCACCATCCCTGAAAATTTTTACCCCGGATCACCCAAGGTCAGGTCACCGGGCGAGGTCAACCAAGGTCACCTCACCTCAACTTTGAAGCTCTATAAGAGCTACATTTCTTAGTCGAGTAATTTGAAACTTCATGACCCATGAAACTTCATGCTTCACTTTATGACCCGTTTAGGGTCTACAACCTGTATATCCGGGATTTGTAGATTTCGTGACCTGAGGTCAGGTCACGAGGCGACCTCTCCCATTGGAAAAGCATGGAGAAAAGCTGTCTCATGATATAAAAGCCACAAAAATTATTGCAAATACTCAGAATGCTCAGAACAGCATTTTTGGACACCCTTTCACGGATCCCAGGGGTCATATTTTCTCTTTGACTTTTCAAAGTCATCCAAGGTCACCAGGGGTCAAAAACAGTATTTTGACAAAAACTTTTGACCTAATTAAGCTAGAGTGCTGAAACAAACACCATCGTGTTTGTCTTGTTACTGGCTCTCATTTGATATGCGGCAAGGTCACTTTCTGACCTTCCGTGACCTCAGGTCATATTAGGTCACGAGGTGACCTCTGGAGGCCAAACCACTGGCGGGAGGTCTTTACGTCCCACATAGCGAAAAAAGGTCTGGTAATTTCCTATCAAATGTACTTAACCAGATCTCAATAGCTCTAATGGCGTAGCAGTTATGTCCAGTTTTTTAAGCATTGCATATTTGAGTGAAAATAGCCTATCGTGACCTTTCTTGATCTCTGGAGGTCAAACCATTTAGCTGAGTGCTTAAAAATGAGAAGTAATTTCTTACTGAATTCACGCGATCTTTCTAATGCACTTTGCAGATTTGCGCTAACTCCTATATTTTCGGAGTTAGAGGGGCCATCGATGGCCCCCGGTGGAGCGAAGGTGGCGCCGGACCCCCGGTGGGGCGCGGGTTAACACGCGCATTGACCGGGGGCGGGTACCTGCCCCCCCTCGGGTTTTACGGAGATACCAGAAAACGGCGGCACGTGGCGCCGCCGTATTTGGCATATATTTTCCCCCATCATTTTTACATCTTTTGTGAAAATTTTCGAGTTAGGTCATCTCAGGTCAGGTCACCAGTACAGGTCAAGTGAACTGACCTCAACAAAATTTAAGATAACATAAGTCGGAGCAGGGTGAACTTACCCGATTGAAACTCAGGTCACATAATGGGCCCACCGAGTTCTCTAAAATATTTTCCAGTATTTTTCATATCAAAGGCCTAAGGTCAGGTACGAGGCATGACGTCTCCATTGGAAATACATAGAAAAATGGTTTTTACTGAATAACTCAGTAACGAATGGTGATAGAGCGTTTATTGTAGCTGCATTAGACTCGCCTTGGCTTTGCACTTCTAATGATATGCATTTTATATAATTCGACCCTTACCTGACCTCAGGTCAGGTCAAATCCTTGATTTGACCTAGCGAGGTCAAATTATATATCATTCGATTCGGCTTGCTGCGAGGATTCATATAGCTTAAGTAGTTTTTCTCTATCTTTACTTGTTCAGATGTAATGACCGAAAAACGTAATTTACATGTTATCCCTATGATGACATGTTTTGACCTCTCGTGACCTTAAATGTGACCTGGCAAAAAATGGTTCAAATATTTTCGATGCAAATTGTATGGGCTCGGGCTACCCAACGCCGTTTACCGTTTTTTGCTAGCTACCGTGGTTCTCGAGATCTTAGGGGGCGGGCACCCGCCCCCACCCCGTCAAAGTGAAGGTGGCTTAGACCCCCGTCAATGCACGTGTTAAATCTGTACACATTTCTTGATGCCAGTGCACAGCTCATGATCCGATATTTCAGGGATAATCACTATAAGCAGTCCGAAATTTCAGGGCGTATGAGCCAGGGGCGTAGCCAAGGGGGGCGGGAGGGACAGCCCCCCTTAGGGCCCGAAGGGCCCCCTGAGGACATGAGCCGCGCTTCGCGTGGTTCGTCCGCACAATGATCTGTGACCAAATTTGGCATTTTATACCAGATAGGGCCCTCTTAACCCTATTTCCGGCAGGGGGGCTAATATTGCCCCCCTAAGGTTTTTCAAGAATATCTCCGAAACGGCTTGCGATAGAACTTTGAAACTTCCTGACTTTTCCTAAAACTAGTACAGGCAGGTTTTCTGAAATTGTCAATATTATATATTTACCAGGGGCGGAGCTATGGCTGGGTTTTTGGGGAGGTTCTATCCACAAACCAAGTATTATCGTATGCGATGGGTTCTTTGTAAAAGGAAGCCGTCTCTGCTGATCCTGATACCAGTTATATGGTTTTATTATATCATTTTTTATGTGAGATGATAGTGCATTCACAATTGTCACTATTTGTATTCATCAGGGGCGGTTACAGCAGTTCAAAATGGGGGGAATGTTATCAAGAAGGACTAAACGTTAGTAAGTGAGAAGACTGCTTACAGCCGTGCCAGGGCGAATACAATTGGGTATATGAAAATTCAAAATAGTTATAACCAAATTCTAGATTACCAGAGGCGTGTCCAGTCACTACACATTTTCAAAATGCATATTCCCAGCCAGTATCACCGCCGCGACTCAATATCGTTGTATATTAAAAATGTGTTTCCAATCACCCCCACCCGCCCCCCCACGACGAGAGTCCTTGATCCGCCTATGTCACCCCCTTTCCCAGAGCTGCCATGGGAGGGTAAAAATTATCAGAAATAAATTTCAACTAGTCGAGGGACTAATATACTCATGCATACCACTCGCATATTGTTGGGATGTATTTTACCCCACTGTTTTACCTTACTGCATCCGCCCCTGATGAGTTTTTCACTTTTTTTTCATTTATTTATGTGTCAAAGATGCCAAGTAGTATATCACGGCTTCTAATCCGCGTAACAAAAACTTTTTAGGTTGTATATATTTCCCCTCATAGTCCTGGTCCTGGAACTGCCATTGAATTTCGAATTTTTGCGTAACTCGAGTATATGACAATTTTGGGTCAATTATTTGTAAATCTGAACTAGTTTTGTGAAAATCGTACAACAGAGACAAGGGTTATGGAAAATCTAAAAATACACAAAAATTGTATATTTTGCACGACTTTCTCCTTAAAAATCAAAATTTTGAAATTTTCTTTTTTCAAAATAAAGTTTAGCGTCAGGGGAATCTATAGCACTTTGAATTTTCAAAATCGGCCGGTTAGATTACGAGATCTTAGGGGGGGCCGATATTGCCCCCCTGCCGGAAATAGGGGGTAGCCGGGAGCCTGACGGAAATAGGGTTAAGGCATCTTCAGCACTCTATTCTGTAACAAGCTGGGCCCTTTTTATCCATCAGGGCCCTTTTGGCGCTGTCTTGGGGCCCTTTTCTCTCCCCCCTGGGCGAAACCCTGACCACGCCCCTGGTATGAGCTCTATCTCCCGCCCCATATGCATCGCCACCGGAAAAAGTGAGGGGGCCGGCCAAACTTCAACCTGATGCTAACAAAAATATTTCCACGATAGGACTAAAAACTGTTCAAATTTGGGCTCCTCGTTGCCGTCCGCAGCGGTTGGTTGTGAAAATGTCGGGTTTTCTCCCATTTTGACTGAGTCAGAAATTTTTAGCCAAAAATTGGGAGCCAGGCCCACCCTGGCCCCCCTTTACAGACGCCTATGTCCCGCCCCTCCCTGTATCTGCCACTGTTCTCTAGTCTCTGCCATCCGTGAACCCTTGCGTGCAACGTTGCATCGTGAGACCCCCAGAGTTGATGGTATTTCTAGAGGGATATTTACCTCAATATTGAGAAAAGATCCCTCATAAACCTCTAAAGACCAATCTGGCGTAGGCAGCTACTTGCTCTTTCATTCGATAAAATTTACTGAAAGCGACGTGAGGAATTTTACACCAATAATCGCACAGATATCTCAAGCACGCTATTTTTCATTAGTCCTTTTATGCAGATAAATATGTATTCTAGCGCAACATTTGCTAGGCGACAAAAGTGCTATCATCTATGAACGTATCTCCTATGGGGGCGTACGGCCACCCGAAATTTGTTTATTCAGTAATTTGCCGTGCCGCCTCTCTCCTCAAGAGGGATCTGAGCTGAGCTCGGGTGCACTCGCGTGAGTTGTTTAGGGACTGAATAAGAGTTAATATTCAGCAGTTTTGTGACGGGGATTAGGGAGAGTAGATAGGGAGGATTAGCTTGAGCAATCTAAAGGTCAATTTTTCTCACCATATCTTGCCTCTCATTAAATCCGCCCTCGCTTGAAGGACGACGCCACTTGGCGCGCCATTTTTGTAGTTGGCGCTGCCCGTCAGGTTGGGAAGGTTGAAATTAGGTATGATATAGGAGTTTTAAAAGTTTTGGTTGGACTATCGTTGAATTCGACTTGAAAGCTGGTCTAGACTGTTAGTTGTCACTTGGTTTAGTATTGAGGAAAGATAATTTGGACTGCTCACATCAAGCTAAGCTCAAATAACATAAGAGTTTTTTTCTCATTTGGTTGGCACCAGCTCGGACGCTACTTGCGGGACAAAATTGTGTCTGAGCTGAGCTCAGACTTTCCCACGCGAGTTCTTGGGAACATAATTTGGGATTACTTTAATAGTTTGTGGTTTGTAAATGTGACTTGACAACTTTCCCCACAATCTGATTGAACAACACCCAATTCAAATTGGTTTGAGGAAAGATCAGCATTGCTGCTTGGGTACAGAAAGTTTCATATCTATGGTAAGTGGGCTGTTTTAAATAAAACAATATTTTGAGTAAGGTTAGGAAAACAGGCAAGTAGGTTGCAACTTGGTGAAGACGATCAGTATATGCCAAGGTTAGGTTCATACACTGTGGCAACTAAGCTGGTTTAGGTAGGGTTAGGTTTGGTTAAAGGATACACAAGGAGGTTGGGAAAAAAAGAAATTAATAAAAAAGTAACACATAAACAAAATAAAAGAAATAATTGAGATAAAAGATACAAAAAACTGACTTGGGACAGGTTACGTGGAGACTCCTCCTAACGGAAGGAAAGAAAAGATCCACTGCTATGCCTGATATCAGCTGGATTGTATTACAAACCAAATGAATTCTCCTTGAATATTTACAACTGTGTAAATATCCAAGGATATCACAGTATAAATAAAATACGAGCAAAGCCCTCTGGCCTTCGGAGGAAAAAACAAACAAATAAATAAACAAAACAAAACAGAAAAACAGAACAAACAAATACATCAAACAAGAATCAAACAAGGAAATTTCTGACCTAAGAGCAGGAATACAATCTCAATGAACACCCAGGGAGCCTGGTCTTCCCAGCTTTCGGATCCACCAGATGGTCCAAGCATCCTGATCCTCAAACCACCCATCAGCGAATCCTTCAAAAGGAAAAGCCCATTCCGGATCAAAAGAGAATTAGATGCCTTAGTAGGAGACCTAAAACAAGCCAAGTGTCTAGGTGGAGGGTCCCTGCTGGTGGAGGTTTGGGGGCGAAACCAGGCCCTTAAACTGCTCAACACCTCTTCTCTGATGGACATTCCAATCCGGGTGGAGCTCTCGGTAAAACCTAACTCCACGAATGGAAAGGTAGTTTCCACAGACCTGATGTATATGACGGAGGAGGAGCTCTTAGAGGAATGGGAGGAGCAGGGGGTCTGTGGTGTCACACGAATGACCTCAAAGGGAGGCAGAGGGAACCCCAACCCAACCCTCAAGGTCAGTTTCAGGGGAGAGAGTCTGCCTAAGCACCTCATGGCAGGGTACCTGAGGATCCGGGTGTCAGAATGGGTCAACCCACCAAAGCGGTGCCAGCACTGCCAAAAGTACGGGCACCAGGGCAGGTACTGCCGTAGCGACACCCCACGCTGTGGCTACTGCGCAGAGGAACATCTCACCATCGACTGTGCCAAAATAGAAGGGACATCCAGGTGCGCAGCATGTGAAGGGCCCCACCCAGCATACTCCCGTGACTGTCCCATCTGGGAAAAGGAGTGTCAGAAGGAGAAAAACAAGGTCCAACGCATGAAAGCAAACACCTTCCGTGCTGGAGATTGCTGGCCAACCCCTCAGGAAAGTCAAACTCTCCAAAACACTCCACAGCATGGCTCCACTCCCACCAGAGATGCCTCTCCTATCCTCGTCTCCCCGGACCCAACTCACCATCCCATCTCTCCTCCTCTTCAGGAGACCCCCACAGCACTGTCAATCAGTCATCCAAGGAGCCAAGTAGCTCTTCTGAGCAACTGCTAGATGAGCCACACAGCTCCCATCAGCAGCCCAAGCAGCCATGCAGCCCAACCGACCGATCGTCCAAAGGGCCACGCAGCGCTGAACCACTCAGGTTATCGCCAGAGCTCCTGGGAAGCCTCCCAACAGAAACGGGCTCTCAGTCACCACATTACCTAACCCCAGCAGAACACAGCTACTCTACCCCGCTGACCCACGATGCCTCCCCGATCTCCAATAGAATTCGGGGTCGGCGACGCACCCGCCTGAACCAGCAATGAAAGAATTTATCCTGCAATGGAATACCAATTCACTCATTTCCCACTGGGGAGAGTTTAAACAATACATGCTTAAAAACCGTCCTCTAATCGCCGCAATCCAGGAGACTAGATTTAGTGACAATGATCCGTACAATTTTAGTATCCAAGGCTACTCCATGTATTGTCATAATACAAACTCTAACCCCAGGCGGGGTGGCACTGCACTCTTTGTCTCCAACAATCTACTGCACTCACAGATATCGTCCAACAGTTTTCATGTTGACCATGTTGCCGTCCAGGTAACAATGTGTGAGCTCCGAATATCCATAGTCTCCCTTTACCTTTCTCCATCGAAACCCTTTCCTACGACGTCTCTGCCTTTACTTCTTGATTCCTTGCAAACACCATGCATCCTGTTAGGTGATTTCAATGCACATCACCCAGCCTGGGGATGTAATCATATGGATACCCGAGGACGAGACGTCGAAGAAATACTCAATAGATATAACCTAGTTTTCCTCAACGACAAATCTCCAACCCATATACCCACTAATCCAGAACTCACTCCCTCCTCCATTGACCTTGCACTAGTCTCCCCCAGAATAGCACCACTGTTTTCATGGCACGTTCAGTGCGACAGGCTGTTCAGTGACCATCTACCAATCCATATCCACGTGGATAAGGATTCTGGTCAGTCAGACCTCAATTTCCTCCCCAAGTGGAACTTTAAAAGAGCGGATTGGACACGTTTCACACAGTATATTGATTCTAACAACATAACAAACGATGAAGACATTAGCCATTTTCTAAACAAGGTACAGCTCAGTGCTGAAAAGCATATTCCCAAAACCCTCCCTCCATCTAATGTGAAAGGAGTTCCCTGGTGGACCGTAGAATGTCAAAGAGTTGTGGCGTTGCGCCGCAGAGAGGAACGTGCGTTCAGGAAGAACATTCACAGTACAGAGAAAAGAGACGCTGCGTTAGCAGCAATAAAACAGTGTAAGGATACCATTGCATCTGCGAAAAGATCGTACTGGGAAAGTTTTTCGAACTCATTCAATAGATTCACACCTTTAAGCACCATATGGAACCAAGTAAAATATATTTCTACCCGACGTATCACCAGCCGGGCCTACCCACAACTCATGGTGGGAAACCAAATGTACACAGAACCGAAAGATGTAGCTAACGAGTTCGCTCGTCACTTTGCAATGGTCTCGGCGTCATCCCAATATACGACAGATACTACGTCGTTCTTAAGAAACTCACTTAGCTCTCTAGACTTCGGTTCAAACAACGCCGAAACCTTCAATAAACCTTTCACGAAATACGAACTACATCTCTCTTTGAAAAAATGTCGCAACACTTCCAATGGACCAGATAACACAGCGTATCCAATGTTCCAAAATCTTTCCGAAGCTGGTCTGGAAACATTCTTGAAAGCTATCAACGATATGTGGCATTCCGGCTCCTTCCCGCCATCTTGGCAAACTAGCACAGTTATCCCCATCTTGAAACCAACAAAACCAAAACACCTCCCATCCAGCTACCGTCCTATTTCCTTAACAAGTTGTGCCTCTAAAATAGTAGAGCGCATGGTGAATACTCGCCTGCGGGTCCTTCTGGACGCTAACGACGTACTTTCACCATTCCAAAACGGGTTTCGGACGAGACGCAGTACCGTCGACAGCGTGATTCAACTTGTTGACTCATGCCAGAGAGGTTTCATACAGAAAAAAGTAACAATGGCAGTATTCTTAGACCTGAAATCGGCTTTTGACAAAGTTCATTCGGATGCAGTTATGATTAAACTTCATAGGCTGGGCATCCGAGGCCGAATGGCTGAATACTTAAATAATTTTCTTTCAAATCGCACTTTCTCCGTTCGCTGCGGAAACGTGACTTCCGACCAATATGAACTAGAACAAGGATTGCCGCAAGGCAGCCCACTATCCCCCACCTTGTTTCTTATAATGATAAATGACATCCTTGAACGTATCCATGAAGATGCATTTCAACTCCGCTACTCATTATATGCCGACGACGTGGCGTTTTGGAGCACAAACCCAACAGTGGATGGGGCACAGCGTCAGCTCCAAAGATCACTAGACCGGTGTCTTTCTTGGTGCAAAAAATGGGGCTTACAAATCTGCCCGGAAAAATCAGCCTCCGTCATTTTTTCTAGAAAATCCCGAACACCTGAACCAACGATCCCACTTAAACTCAATGGGGCGAATATCCCCATAGTTACCTCTTATAAGTACCTAGGAATGACTCTGGATAGCAAGTTACTCTTCGGAGAACATATAATTGACATACGAAATCGCTGTCTGAGAAGACTTAATATTATGAAATGTATCTCCGGTCAAAAGTGGGGTGCTGACAGAAAGACCTTGTTGCGTCTTTACACGTCGCTTTTAAGACCTATTCTGGAATACAACGGATTTCTTTTCAACAATATAAGTCAAACTAGGGTGGCCGCATTGGAAGCTGTCCAGAACGAAGCCCTAAGAATAATAACTGGAGCCTTCCGAACTTCCCCTGTAGTCAGCTTGCTTGCCGAAGTTAACATCCCATCCCTTGCCCATAGGAGGATGTTCCAACTCGCGAAGTATTCAATTCGCACGAACGCCGTACATAATCACCCTTCCCTACAAATACTTACAAATGTCCCAGCCATCTCAGACATCGACTACAACCGAAACAAATTTACTATAGCCAAACACTTGAGCGATATACGAGAAATCGCGCTCCGAATTCCCAACATACCAATTGCTTTCACTCCAAAGCTGACACCTTTCTGGACCTATAAACAAATAGAAGTTAGATATTTACTCCATAAAAATAAAAATGGTTATTCTCCATTTGAAATACAAGAAAAGTTTTTTGGCTTCAGGCAAAAACATCCTGATTATTGGTATATCTTCACGGACGGCTCTCGTACCGTAGAAGGAGCGGGAGCTGGGCTGTATGGCGTCGGTACCGCAAGGAGTATCCGACTCTCTAAATATCACTCTATATTTTCTGCCGAGTTAGTCGCGATAAGAGAGGCTTTTAAACTTGTAATAGAAAGCACAAATAGACGAGCGGTTATATGCACCGATTCCTCTTCGGCAGCTGCTGCTCTAGAAGCATCACATAACTCGTCGCATCCAGTAGTAAATGAAATAAGACACCTCATCAATAATACCCTGCCAAGCACAAAAGTAATACTGCTTTGGATTCCGGGACACGCCGGAATTACCGGCAATGAAATGGCAGACACTTTAGCCAAACGCTCGCTCTCCCTCCCCGAACCGCGAGACATCCCATGTCCGGCGGTCGATATAATAAGCTTTGCAAACATGATGTTTAAAAAATACTTGCAAGGGAAATGGGAAATTCAAAATAAACACCTGAACCGAATTAAACCTCAACTTGGATATTGGCACTCTTCAAATCAAAATAACCGCCATAAAGAAAGAATGTTGGCCCGTCTTCGCATAGGACACACAGGACTGACACACCACTTCATATTTGATCGAATTTATGGAAGAACAGAGCCACCCAGGTGTTATATTTGCGGTGTCCAGTATACAATTGAACATTTCCTCCTCACATGCCCAATTCACAACGAAAACCGAATGGATATTGTAAACTATTTGCATAATAATAACCTCCCTCTCTCTTTAAATGTTGTTTTGGGCAACGATCACCCGGAGCTCCTGGACCACGTATTTCAATTCCTACAGAAAACACGATTAGAGTTATTTATATAAACTAAGGGGTTTCCTCACAGTTTGGCAAAAGCGTGAGGTTTTACCCTGGGCTAGGATTGCGCCTGGTTTTTTACCTTCGGGTTTTCCAGGTAATTAGTATTACTCTGACGATTCCAAACTAACACACTCAAACCCATCACTCACCTCATCACAACTCAACACTACCCCAGTCGTGCAAGCGCTACCCGAGTGTGTGGCCCCAGAACCATTGGGGGCCTGTAGCAACCGCTGCAGGTCTTGGGGCCCCCCGGGGGACGCAAGGCCGACGTTATAAGCCACACCCAAATGCACACCATCAGTTAGACTATACTCCGCGTCGCGATTTTGGCCCAAAATTCGGTGTGCATTTGGCGTGAAAGGACCCAGTCGTCACCCCGTTTAGGCCTGGGCCTCATTGACCCTCTAAATCACTGGGTGCCTGTAAAGTTCTCTCTCCGGCGGATGGAATTTCCTCTGCCGATTTAAAAAAAAAAAAAAAAAATCTCTCCTCAACCACCACTTCTTCTTCGCAATATTACCACAGTAGTTCCGGTCTCCTTCCCGTTACTGCGTTGTTCTTTAGATACCTGATTTTAACTGAAATTGCCACAAACTATATTATTTCAGAATAATATAACGCTGGTTTTGTGGAATTCTCTTCATATGCTAAGAGAATAGAATTTCTTTGAGAGCAGATACCACGTTGTGGTTGTCGGATTGTGGAAGAGGTCAAGGTTGTGGTGGTCGGCAGGTTTTTGGTGTGAATTCAATGGTGCTACTTGAGCTTTAATCAGGGCAGAGGTGTTCAGCCAGAAGCAGAAATGGTACGTTTGAATGTTTGTACTAATTGAACCAGTAATCCGTTCAATGATATTCTTGGCTTGATTGTGTGAAAATTCCTCTTGCTGCTGTGTACCCTGGAATCCAGTCTGCAAAGTATGGCAGCAGGCCAGAGGAGTCGCACCAGCCATCTAAAATTCTTGCACCACCAGCCTTAAAAAATTCACACTAATCTGCCACATACCAGGCAGTAAAATGCACCCATTCCTACCCACACAATGCAATGCTACCTCTATTATTGGTTATGTAGTTTTTATAAGGCCCCCTCTTGTGTCTTAATAACCATTCAGCCATTATTTGTTTAGTTTAAGTGTCACCTGCCTCGCATCAGTCTCGCAAATTGGCACCAGGTTGATAAAATTTGCACCACTCCTGTCTCCAAGAGCACTCAAACTGACGATATCTCGTTGAAAATGCCATACTTTGCACACTGGCCTGGAATAAAATAATTTGTGTTATGAGTATTGAGTTGATGCTTATTCTCATATTTCTTTTTCTTGTTTCTCATCACATTGCATTTACTATGTGATTGTCAGTATTGGGGCAGTTTGAGTTGCCCCCTCATCTGGATTGCATCCTTGTCTGGGTAGTGACAGTGCAGTTGGGAAAACTGTTGTTCTAGTTTCCAATAATAGCTGTGTTCCCAGTAATAAGAACAATAATTTTTTATTAAAAACATTTTCAATCAATGGAAATACCCTCCAAAAAAGATATTGTTGCATTATGTAGGGCTCTAAGGAATTGTAAGTTTTTTTGCTACAAAAACTGGGGAAGTTTGGATAATTACACCATTCTTTGCTTATCAAAGGTTTGATAATGATATATGCCCAGTGAGCTGAAGTTATAGCCATAAATTTTTTGGGTACAGGAAGTGATGCGCTGTTCTTCAGTGTCCTGAAATTCATAATTTTAAGTTGAAAATGTACCTTGGTCCAACTATTTTGGCCTCCCCAGCAGGTCATTTGGGTATCAGTTCAAAACAGATTCAAGAAGAAGACAGGTTTTTTATTTGGTAAATAAGAGTGGACAGGTTCCAAAGAAACTATATTGGAATTGAATAATAAAGGTTAATTTTTACCTCATGGGATGTAGTCCTCACTCCCATCATTGTGCTAAAACAATATCAGGACCATGCTGCTCTTGCTGAATTCTGTGGGAGAAAAGTATAATAATTAGAGTGGTTTGATGCCTAGCACTGTAAAACAATGTAACAATTGTGTAATTACTATTTTTGAGGATTATTTAAGCTTTTTTCAAACCACTATCCTTTTAAATAGGTAGACAGGAGTGCCCTTCCATACCTGTGCGGTGGTAAATTAATTTTGTCCAATTGCATGTTGAAAAACTGTTATTATGTTAGTGGACCGCACCACTCCCCGCTATTATTTTGTTTTATTTACTTGCTGCCTAAACCTATATTTAGTAATTTTTCCGTCATAACCCCACTAAGGTGTAGAAGAACTAGTTACCATCGATGGGGCCACGGCAAAAGTCACGTTAGGGTATTAGTGCGATAAATAAATGCCTAAATGGGTTATGAGATCATGAAATGGGTCAATGATGAGAATAGAGACAATGTGCTGAAAACGAAGAAAGAAAGAAAAGTGAGAGACTTCTGTTAACCCTCAGAACCAATACATTTTCTCGTGCATTAGTCCCCACTGGTCATTTTCCTAGCAGTACTTGTTTTGTGAAAAAGTTTTAGGGCTTATATTGCCATGAAAACGTTTTCAATTTAACGTTGTACAATTTTGCATGATTTATTTTTTGAAAAAGTGTGTAATAATCAAATTCAAGTTATGGAAGATTGTTCTAAAAAATGAAAGTTGTCATACCAATATTGCTGATGCTGTGATATCTCAATATTTGAATTAATATTTAAGATTTATTTAAGAAATTTGTTCAGGGAAATTGTAGTTCTGAAAAATGCCTACATTGAAGGATAAGTTTATAATATTCAGTAAGCGCAATCAATTTAAAGGGATGCCATTTTGATTTATACACTTTTTCAGTGTCTGATTCAGATTTCAGTCCAATGCACTCTTGTCTTGATATGAAAAAGTATAAACTCATTACCATTGGTATACTGTCATTGGAAGTTAACCAGTGAGGACTGCATGTTTTTTATACATGTGTTCCAGACCCTTCCTTTGCCATTTCCTTTCAAATGCCTAAATCGCTTTTACTCTGATGATGATATCACTTGAAAGTAGCCTGGAGAGTGCAGTAGTATGTTCATAGATAACGAATTGAATGGATGAATGAACGAATAAAAGAGTCGGCGATGAGTCTGTTAGACAGTGGAGTGTGCAGTCCTGCGTCTGACCCTGTTGTTGCACGTGCAGTCCTGCGTCTGACCCTGGTTGGTGCACGTGCGGTCCCGCGTCCGACCCTGTTGGTGCACGTGCAGTCCTGCGTCATGACCCTGGTTGGTGCACGTGCAGAGTTTCTTCGGGTTCGGCCAGTCGGCGGAGATCGACATCGTGCTGGACGGTGCGGAGACGCGCCGCATGGCCGATGTCAAGGTCGATGACACCAAGAAGGAGCGCTACTACCTCTTCTTCGACGGCGAAACCGTCGCCGGCAAGGCAAGTAGCGTCCTGCCGGGCTCGTGATGGTGACTTTGTGTATAGAGGGTGCTAGAGGAAGCCGTCTGCGTGTTTAGACAGGGTTAGACGGAGTGGACCTTTCGAATGATTCGGGTTTTAACACGTGAAACGTTTCTCTGTCTGCGTGGATGCTGGTGGGCAAGGATTTTCACACTATATAGATCAGTGTATTTTTACTGTTAATTCTTCATGCCATGCTAGTGCTGAAGCCGGTCTAGCAGTGACCCAAAATAGGTTTTGTGCTAGGTGTCGAGTGGAAAATTCAGCTCGGAATGTATGGCGAGTGAGTGGAAAATTCCCCCAAAATGTATGGCGGAGTAAAAATTTCCAATTTGGGTACTCAGGTGGTAATCTCTCAGAGCCCTTGTTTGAACTGAGGGATGGATATTTCCTTTAATTTTCTCAAAGTAAATATTTTAAAATCGTCCCAAAACATCATTGTTTGACCATTACCATGTGAAAAATTTTGGTTAAGCAGGTAAATCTGTACCAACTGAAACCCCTGATGCAGTCTTCAATTTTTTCAGGAATTGGTGAATTTCCACAAATAAAAAGCTTTTTGGGGGCTTCTGAGCCCAACCTTTGGGGGAAAGAACTCTGGGAGCCACCAAGACTAACATTTGTGGGAGGAAGATCAACTCGTGGGGGCTTCCCTAGACCAACTCTTGTGCCCCTCCTCTCCTCTCCCACACGACCAGCTCTAAAGGGCCCCTGAGACGAAATATCGGGGCCCCCTTAGACCAACTCTGCAGAGGGGGCCTCCGAGATCGGCAGGTGGTAAAAATGAAAAGGGATTTTTCATGCAATACCTAGTGCCAAAATTAATTATCTAAACATACACTGTATAGTTTTTCTGTCCGGGACAGCGCCCCTCCTATACCTATACGTATAGTTATCGGAATTTTGGAGGCCACTCCTGACCTCAATCACTGCACCTCGCAAACACCTATGCTGGGGCCCAGTAGAGCCCAGTAGAGGTTTACACCTAACTAACCCAAACGAAACTACAAACTTTCTATCACGGCAATAAACTCTTCCACTCTTGCTAAAAGTTTCTTTTCTTTACCTGTCAATTCCCCTGCTTCTTTTCACATATATACTCACCTTCATATGAATATGCTGCTTTCTATCAATATCTAATCGAAGCTACAGCCAGCCTCCTTTTTCTGTGTGTGGTGTTGTTTCTTCCTTCGTCTACAATCAGCCAGGCGCGGCGGGTTGCGACAGCGTCAGAGCAACTACTAATTTCAATTTCTGATCGCTTTCCGCTTGCCGGTCGCATGAGCAACATAATTTGCATTTCAAAAATTGCTCTAAATTAATTTTCTAAATCCTTATAGACTAGAAAATTATACAACTAAAAGCACACCAAGAGGAAGACTAACAATGTTTTGTCAATAACGAATATGAAACCGGGCTTTCAAAAAGCCTAAAGATGCCGCTTTATTTACTAGATGTAAAGACGGCGATTTGGTAAGTCCACGCCGTAAACCAGCCATACAAAAAGTGCAGATGTTTGAAGGGTAACTGGATGCATTCTTGTTTCCCAAAAAATCATTTCATGAAAATGTAGAGTTTCAATGTATTCAAGTACCGGACACTTTCAGTTGAACTTAAATAGCAGCGTATTTATGCCTAGGGTGTCGTAGGGTGTCGTGAGTGGATTTGGGTGTCACAGGGCGTGGACGCAGCAATGAAGGGCTGATATGGAGAAAAATTATTTTCTTCGAAATGAATGGCCAATTTTCTACCATACAATGTCAACAAAATATGCTGCTTAGCATACAAATTTCAAGATAATTGCTTTTAACAACAAGATGACCAAAAATGGTGTTTCACTATTCTCGGTACCAAAAAATACAAAAACAACTTTTCAAGGACGTAAGCCTAGAAGTCATGTGCACAGATAAACTGCTTTCCAGAAATGTATCTTTCAAAGCGGTCAGCTCATTTTTTTGGCAACACAAGGCTAGGGTGTCTAATTTTCCACTCACCAGTTTTGTGAGTGGTGGAATTTAGTGGCGGTGTTCACCCATTGGAACTTTCTCCGGTGGGGCGGGGGCACTGAGCGTCTTGCCCGCGCCAGAATTTCGATTCAGTTGTTCCACTGAAATCGGTGGATATAAGGATGCCAGTTATAATTGACTAGAAAAATAGAAATCGCCAGATTTTCTTGCAGAAAAGCCAGATAAGCGCATGAGAGCCGAGTTAATTTGGCGATCTCTTTGTCGATTCTGCTGCTCTCTTTTTCCAGTGGACGTTGGTAGAGGAGATAATGGAACTGGCCTTTGTAGTAAGTATTGATGAGTAAAATTAAATAGTAGTAAGTATTGTTGGAAGTGAGGGGAAAATTCAGCAAAAAATATATAAAAGTGAGTGGAAAATTCTGCTTGACTGGGTGTCGTTCTGCACCCAGCACCCCAGGTTTTGGGACACTGGTCTAGTTAGAGGATAATTTTGAAGTTGTGCCTCTGTAATATCTTCATTCTCCCCAATAACTTACGCGTCCTCCATTGTGACAAAAACTTAGAATTCCAATGCGCTTATTCATGACCTGCTCCTCTTCTCCAGGTCAATGTCACTCTGAAAAAGGCCGGGTCTAAGCTGGAGCACCACGGCATCAAGATCGAGTTCATCGGCCAGATTGAGATGTACTATGACCGGGGGAACCACCACGAGTTCCTCTCGCTGGTGAAGGAGCTGGCGCGGCCTGGGGAGCTTCAGACCAGTGCCAGTTACCCCTTCGAGTTCAACCAGGTGGAGAAGCCGTACGAGAGCTACACAGGATCCAACGTCCGTCTCAGGTGAGGTGGAGGGCCGGGCTGCTGGAATCTCCGTAGGTGTGTTTAGTTGGTAAATGTGGTGCTGTCTTGAAACATCGGATTCGGCTGGCTACAAGCGCAGGAGAGTCATACCATAACGGCCTGAAGGTCTGAAGAATACGCGGCGCTGGATCACGCTCTAGTGACCTGCTGCCGGGGACTGGGTGATCGGTTGTACCAAGGTCACCCTGTAACTCGGCTGAGGGAGGGGGATGAAACTGACGGTCATCCAGCTAGAAATTTAGCCGTTTCATCAGCTGTGATGCAACGGGAGGTACAGCTCACATCCAATTCTAAGCTATCGATCGCCCTTGCGCTGGAGCCGACGGTGGTTGGAGTAAGAGCTGTAAGGCATGTCAGCAGCTTAGGGGAGCCGTCCGTCGACACCAGCAGCGCCACCCCCTCCGGCTGGTCTGGTCCCTGGGCTCCGCCTGTGGCGAGAGCACGCTGAAGGCGCCGGCGGCAGCCGCAGCTGTGAGGCCACTCCTCCCCTCGGCAGATGCTGTTGGCAGTGAAGGTGTCCAGGAAGCTGCGCTCCCTAATTAGGTCCCGTTTTAATCCGAACCTGCAGATGTCGCCGCCATTTACACTAACGCCGTGTCGTCACTGCTGTTTTACGGTTTTGGTGTTACGGATTCTTCCTGCTGCGACATATCATGATGTTGTTTCTGCCTAAGCTGCCGTGCATTGTGTCTTGATCCGGTGTCACATTTACTCTTGGTGTGTGAGGTCACCAGTAGGTCCTCTATGGGATGGTACATGTAGCGTTGTTTCGTCACGGGTACCATCTGTCTGTCTTTGACGTCACATGTATTTTTCTGCCTGCGGTATCACAGATACTTTTTGCGTTTTTCATCATGGATGCTTGCTGCATTTTTTCGTAGAAATTACTGTCTGCGTTGATCGTAACCAGTGCTTGCTCCGTGCATCGTCTCATACATTGTTAGTGTATATTCACACTACTTTCTGCGTTTTTCATCACAGATACTTCCCCCTGAGTTTTGCGTTACAATTACTTTCTGCGTGTATCGTCACGTACATTGTGTGTGCATCGTGACA
Source organism: Lepas anatifera (assembly GCA_034440635.1). Taxonomy (NCBI): domain Eukaryota; kingdom Metazoa; phylum Arthropoda; class Thecostraca; family Lepadidae; genus Lepas; species Lepas anatifera. The sequence goes on along the minus strand of JAOTON010001748.1, from coordinate 1,579,283 downwards.
GGTACTTTCTGCGTGTGACGGTGGTGCGGCGACTGTCCGATCTAGTCCGGGAGATGGACATTGCCGTGCACACGCTCTCCCAGTACCCCGACCTCAACACCAGCATCAAGATGGAGGTCGGTATCGAAGACTGCCTCCACATCGAGTTCGAGTACAACAAGTCCAAGTGAGCTGAGAGAGAGAGAGAGAGAGAGAGAGAGAGAGAGAGAGAGAGAGAGAGAGTGAGTGTGAGTGTGAGTGTGAGTGTGAGTGTGAGTGTGAGTGTGAGTGAGAGTGAGAGCGAGAGCGAGAGCGAGAGCATGAGTGAGAGAGAGAGTGAGTGTGAGTGTGAGTGTGAGTGTGAGTGTGAGTGAGAGTGTGAGTGTGAGTGTGAGTGAGAGTGAGAGTGTGAGTGTGAGTGAGAGCGAGAGCATGAGTGAGAGAGAGAGGGAGGGTGTACTGCTGTCTTAATTTGGATAGATATGCCTCTTTATTCTGGGTTGTGCCTGGATCTGTTTAGGTTTACACTAAGCATATGATTCTGTTCTTGCAGGTACCACTTAAAGGATGTGATTGTTGGCAAAATCTACTTCCTGCTGGTGCGAATAAAGATAAAGCATATGGAGGTTGCCATCATAAAGCGAGAAACGACGGGGTCAGGTGAGGTGCCACTGGCGGAGATGGTAGTGTTTGGGAGTCGTAGAAGTAAGCTTCGCTGCGTGTAAAAATTGTTCTTCAAATATAATTTCATTGCGTTTGGAAACCTGAACCGTCTACAAGCATTTCAGTTTGTAATTATTCTCACTGATAATTTTTTTCGTTATGTTCTTGTTCTTTTCATCACAGCGGTATCAAGCTAAATCCTAAGTATGATTGGATGTGGAATTTGGAGTTGTTTTTTAGACTAAAATTTTCCCGGTGCTAGTTGGTAGCGGAAGTCGTCTGCTATTTGAACCTCTTCATCCTCTAGTGGTCGCCCCTACACACTAACCCCGCACCATTTGGGCTGTGTCTGCGCGCTGGCAGGTCCCAACACGTTTAACGAGAACGAAACCATCGCCAAGTACGAGATCATGGACGGCGCGCCGGTGCGGGGAGAGAGCATCCCCATCCGGGTCTTCCTGGCCGGCTACGACCTGACGCCCAGCATGCGCGACGTTAACAAGAAGTTCTCGGTCAGGTACTACCTCAACCTGGTTCTGGTGGACGAGGAGGACAGGCGGTACTTCAAACAGCAGGTCAGGAGGCGATGTGAACAGCAACGGGTGGTGATTGTTGGAATGGGAGGAATTGGGGATTGTTGGAATGGGAGGAATTGGGGATTGTTGGAATGGGAGGGAGTGAGGATTGTTGGAGTGAGAGGAATTGGGGTTTGTTGGAGTGGGAAGGACTGGGGAATGTTGGATTGGAAGGGACAGGGAAATGTTGGAGTGGGAGTAACTGGGGAATGTTGGATTGAGAGGGGCTGGGAAATGTTGGAGTGGGAGTAACTGGGGAATGTTGGAGTGAGAGGGGCTGGGAAATGTTAGAAGGAGAGGGATTGTGCTTTTTTATTATTTGTGACATTTGCAATCCACAAATCTGACGTCAGAATGCAGAAAATGCACCCACGATGTAGTTGTTTATTAGGTCCACTCCCAGCAGGCTTTCTTGCCCAATTGCAGGCAGTATTGGAGTGGGTGTTTGAGGATCTTCTCCACCGGGTCAGATCGGACATGGGCAGCGACTTTCGCCTCGGGGACTGAACCTACCTTAATCGACGCGATCCCAATCTGGAGCCTTGCAATGAGGCCACTGTGCCACTCGGCCTCCTTAGTTGCTGGGGGTTTGTATGTGCTGGGGCCCTGTCCGGAGTTTTAGAACGCTGTTTTGAGAGGAAGAACGCCCTGTGCAAATGGAGGATATGGTAGCCAATCTGCCAGACTGGTCTTCCAATCTGCAAGCATATGTCTTAGCAGCCTTCAAAGTTTCGCCGACAGTGTAAAATACCCTTCGAATGAGACTTAAGAGTGCTCAGAAACGGGGATGCGGTGGAGAACATAAACAGACTGGCGAGAGCGCTCTGGGGAGTCCAAACGTCAAAGCGGGTGTAAGATGCGTTGTTTTTATCAGAAAATTGGGCGGAAGCACTCCCGAAGTTGAGGAGTCAGATCTAGCGGGGGGCTGAACGCACCCCTACCCCGCAGAACAACCAGGAGACTGCGTAATGAGCCGCACATCTTATCGTGGGTTTCTAACAGTCCCCACTTGAATCAGCGTGTATGTGATACCTGAGCCTCTCATTTGTACTACTGACTGTGCCGCACTGCTGTCCTGTGCCGTATTTTCCTTTCCTGTACCACAGGCAGTGTTTGACCTCTCCCCTGAACCACTGACCGTCTCTGACCTCTCCCCTTTACCACTGACCGTCTCTGACCTCTCCCCTTTACCACTGACCGTCTCTGACCTCTCCCCTTTACCACTGACCGTCTCTGACCTCTCCCCTGCGCTGTTGACCGTCTCTGACCTCTCCCCTGCACTGTTGACCGTCTCTGACCTCTCCCCTGTACCACTGACCGTCTCTGACCTCTTCCCTGCACTGTTGACCGTGTCTGACCTCTGCCCTGTACCACTGACCCTATCTAACCTCTCCCCTGCACTGTTGACCGCCTCTGACCTCTCCCATGCACTGTTGACCGTCTCTGACCTCTCCCCTGAACCACTGACCGTCTCTGACCTCTCCCCTGCACTGTTGACCGTCTCTGACCTCTCCCATGCACTGTTGACCGTGTCTGACCTCTCCCCTGTACCACTGACCGTCTCTGACCTCTCCCATGCACTGTTGACCGTGTCTGACCTCTCCCCTGTACCACTGACCGTCTCTGACCTCTCCCCTGCACTGTTGACCGTTTCTGACCTCTCCCATGCACTGTTGACCGTGTCTAACCTCTCCCCTGTACCACTGACCCTATCTAACCTCTCCCCTGTACCAATGACTGTCTCTGACCTGTCCCCTGCACTGTTGACCGTGTCTAACCTCTCCCCTGTACCACTGACCCTATCTAACCTCTCCCCTGTACCAATGACTGTCTCTGACCTGTCCCCTGCACTGCTGACCGTCTCTGACCTCTCCTGCACTATTGACTCTGTCGGACCTCTCCCCTGCACTGTTGACCATCCTTGACCTCCCCCTGCGCTGTTAAATCTGTCTGACCTCCCCCTGCACTGCTGACCGTGTCTGACTTCCCCCATGTACCGTCCACCGTGCCTGACGTGCGCTGTTAATCTGTCTGACCTCCCCTGCACTGCTGACCGTGTCTGACCTCCCCCATGTACCGTCCACCGTGCCTGACGTGCGCTGTGCTGCCGGGCAGGAGATCACGCTGTGGCGGAAGGGTGACCGGCAGCGGCGGCCGGTCTCGGACACGGCCGCCGCCCCCGCCACTCCCGCCACCCCCGTCACCATCAGCACCATACAGCAGCAGCTGGCGGAGGGCAACATCCAGGCTCGGCCCGCCTCTCTGCCCGCCGTGAGTGCACTCAGCCGAGGGGACTGGTGTGGTAGTGGCAGCTGAAGCTTAGGGTCGGGCTCAGTTTTGCTGCATCAGTTGGAAGTGACGGTTGGGTGTTGTAGATGTTACTCTGATATGACCGCACTGGTTGGCGCGCCTCTAAATCCAAATAGCAAACAGCTGCGCAGGTAGCGTGTGATGGAGATTAGCAATGCTGTGGAGCTGAAGGCCTTGCTGAGGTAGAACGGAGTGGGCCTCCCGCAGCCCTCTGCGTTGGGTTTCCGATGTTTCTCCGCTGCTATGTGCCGTCTGTGGTAGTTGATGACGCCCGTCCCACAGTCCAGGTTCCCAACCTGGCCGCGGGCCTTCCGTATCTCTCTGAACTCAGTCTCACGCCGCGGTGTGGTCGGCAGGATCCCGGCACTCCGTCCGAGGCGGGTGACGCCGGCGGCGGCTCGGAGACGGCCGGTGACGCCCCCGCCGCCGCCCCCGCCCCCGCCGCCGAGACCGACCTGACCTCTCCCACCGAGTCCGTGAACGACGAGCACGACTAGTGGCTGCGCCTGCCGCCGTAGGAGTTCAGCTGGCGCCGGTGCCGGGCGCCTTAGTGAAGCGCGTGTGAGTGGCCGGAGCGATCGGCTGTCTCTGAGTTTGTGGCGAGTGGTCGCAGTGTGATCTGTGGTCCGAGTCGATGGCTGCGCGGCGGCGGCGGCGGCGGAGTTGAGAACCCTCAGGCGTGCGCGGTGGGTCCCTCTGTGTTGCGGACATCCGGTGGTGTGAAGTGGCGCTGCGGTCCACGGCCGCGCTGCCGTTTTCGGGAGGTGTTCTGCTGTGGCGCTGGTGGTACACGCGGGCTGGACACAGGAGACCGCCGGGGCTCCCACATTCCATCGTTGTTATCTCTGGCGCGCGTGTGTGATGATGGGCTGTCGTTTAATCCGCGTCCCTGTCGCCCGCGAGCGTGTCGCGACAGCGAATCCCGCGGCGGTGACGACAGGTACCTGTGTTTTATGTTGTACTTTAGAGGGAACGCCCTGGGCTTGTCTGCTCCGGGCCCTGTGACGTTGTGGCGAGTCTGAAAAAGTCACCATTCTAATGGATGTCTGGATGGTGGTGTCGGTTCTCGGAGACGAGCTCCGTTAACAGAGCGCTGAGTGTTGGCACTTCGTCCAACTTGCGGTTATCGCTCCCACTCACAGGTGGCAGCACCGTATGAGCTGGAGGTGGTGACGTCAGTGGGTTCGCCGCTTGTGTTTAGCGGCGATCGGTCGCGCTCAGCATGCGTGGTTTTATAGAGTGGTTTGGCATGACATGGTGTGATACGTACTGGATGATGCGACAGGGCTGGAGGCATCAGTGTTGTTTTGATTTTCTGATGAGCATCGCTGCTATCAATTGCGTTTGTTAATCGTTATAAGGTGAGATTGGGTGTATGCTTGTCGAGCCGCCGTTTTATTTCGGTTATAAGAATATGGTATTGGCGTAATGTGAGAGAGACGGAGAGTGATTACCATATTTACTGATTCTAATAAACTGTCATGTGTGGTCTTATCCAATCATTTTATCCAAGGCGCCGCTGCACGCTGCGCCGTATCCCAGCATTTCCCGGGACATGCGCGATATGACTGGAAGCTCTCCAGCCGGGTACGGCGCGGCGTCCCGCCGATTCAGCTGCGTGTGACGAGGCTGACGGGGCTGGGGCGGGTTCGCGTGCTCCCCGGAGTAGGGCGTCCCAGTCATCCTGCGTGACTGCATGGTGTGAGCTGGGAAAACGCTCTGCAGGGGCTGGTGCCGTCACTAAATAAACAGCGTGATCCTGGGTAGATAGGACTGTCTGGTGGAGGTGAAGCCCCCGCTGATGTGGTGAGCAGTGGGGATCGCCGGCCGGCCCCCGGACGTGACCGGAGGTGCTGTCTCCGGACCACAGCTGAGGACGGGACCGGGGCACCCGGACTGACCGTCAGGGTGGCCTCGGACGTCTCCGGGACGCTCGCGCCCGTGTTGAGAACCCGCACCGCCCAGCTCCTGTGTTGAGAACTCGCCCCACCCAGCTCCTGTGTTGAGAACTCGCCCCACCCAGCTCCTGTGTTGAGAACTCGCCCCACCCAGCTCCTATGTTGAGAACTCGCCCCACCCAGCTCCTGTGTTGAGAACTCGCCCCACCCAGCTCCTGTGTTGAGAACTCGCCCCACCCAGCTCCTGTGTTGAGAACTCGCCCCACCCAGCTCCTGTGTTGAGAACTCGCCCCACCCAGCTCCTGTGTTGAGAACTCGCCCCACCCAGCTCCTGTGTTGAGAACTCGCCCCACCCAGCTCCTGTGTTGAGAACTCGCCCCACCCAGCTCCTGTGTTGAGAACTCGCACCTCCCAGCTCCTGTGTTGAGAACTTGCACCATCCAGCTCAGCTGTGGTTCCTGTGAGGGACTGGGGAAACGCCTTTGGGGACAACCGTAACCGATCGCTTTCGTATGGAACGGATTACCGTGATACTGATGCTACGGAACGGATCGCCGACGCACTGATGTCACAACGGATTACATACGCACTGGTGTCATGGAACAAATCGTCTGTGTACGGATGCCACGAAACGGAGCGCTGTTGTATTTATGTCACGAGACGGATTTCTGTTATATTCATGCAACGGAACATCGTGTAATTTAAGTGTGATTTTGCCAGTGATTTTACGTTTGCGACTGCTTATTATCACTGCCAAGACTAGCGCCGCTCGAAGAAGTGCTGAATTACGAATTACAAAGCTCAGCTAATCTGACTGCTTACGGCATGTAACGTTGCAAAAGCTATGTCATTTGCTGATATTTATCACGTGACATGTCTTGCCAAAGGGAAAGAGATTTCTTCATAATTTGAGATCGGAACAGTGGTGCCCTTTATTTTGAGCGAGTGTGCGGCAATTGAATATAAAGAGCTTTGGGTAAATTTAAATATATCAATAGTGGTTTGTCAATACTCTTTATCATTTCAAAAACAATTGTAAAAGCGGGACACTCCCTTTAAGGAGAGAAAGGTGTCCTTACGGCTCTCCTACCGAGGTAGGTACCCCTCCCCAATCCGAAGGTTCTGAATCCACATGCAGTCGCACGATAGGCTTTTCAAACAGATTCTTAACTCCTGGAAAATGGGTTGTCCTAGAGATTTTGGTGGAAAAATGTGTATAGAAAAAATGTTTGGGCAGCCGGCAATGGGTTGGGGGACTGGTCTCCCGGCAATCGCGATGGCAATGCCCTTGCATTCGTACCTAGTCTGAAAATGACAGCGTTCTGAGTGCTTTATTCGGAATTCTCTTAAACCTGTTAATTGAACAATGGTTGCACGGCAAACCAGAGTTTTTTACTCATAACATTCGATCATTTAAGAATAAACCTTCGTTTATTCCTAAATGGTAGACCGTGCTTAGATCTGAGTAAGTCCACTCTGCCTTGCAAAGGAAAAAGAGGGTAGGTATATCTCATTGCTAATACATTGGAGAAACAATTTTTTCCGTTGTACGGCCGTGCTGCTATGTTCGAATCATGCTCAGATTTACTGTATGAATGGATGAAGCACAGGTTTAACATGTGATCTATGCCAACCTGACATATGACGATATAGACTGGTTGGTTATTTACGCTGACCGTTTTCAAGCCTACCTCGAAATCTGAGTGCTGAGCAGAGGTTTTGGCACAATTGTCTTCGACCGTTACCTTATTCATGCCCTGTCTGTTCATGCTTTCGTTCGTGAAAGAAATATCTGTTGTATGCGTTTTTTTGCGATATTCTGCTGTAACTGATCACTGATGCAGGGGTTCCAACTGACCGATCGGCGAAAAGTGACTCAACGGCTGGATCTGATGCGATTTCGTCGTTTCGTTTTGTCGTCAAGAGCGATGAACGAATTCGCAACGTGGAGTAGCAGTCGCTTGTGGAGCGCAGGATAACCAGAATACTCTGAATCGTCTGACTCATCCATTAAGCTGTGTAGATTTATCTGGATAAAGGTGTTCTTGTACCATTTGGCAGGTTCATTAACCCTCAAAGAAGGAGACGATTTGTTCGGAGATTATTTGTGACGTTCTGTGGCGCTAGACTGATCTTGGCCTATCACCGTACTATTCCAATCCCTCGCGCTTTTTCAGCTCTACTTCCCACCCTCGCCCCTGTGATCTCTCCTGCCCCCTCATTCTGGCCGTCATTCCCTGGGCGTTGACAAATCGGATTAGTGTGATTCAAACCTAACAAGTATTTGATGAGATCGGTGGTGGAGGGAGGGGAGGGCGCCGCCGAGCCGGGGAGAGGGCGCCTCCACGCTGGTGTCGAGACAGTCTACACCGAAGGCGACAAAAAAATGCTTCATCTGTCGAACATTACCGGTCAGAGAAGGGCATGTAGCGGTTGGGCCTAGCATGAAATAGCTGTTTATTTATAGAGGAAAGCAGTTGCAGGGCTCGTGGCTGGTGTGTGTCGGGTTTTCTGGCTATCCGCTCCGCCTTGCCACTGACATCGCTAGTCGGAGCGCAGACCATAATTCAATATTCCGCACCATCTGAGGGAGCGGGACGCTTGGTAGCTCGCTCCCGTCAGAGGCACCCGTCTCTGGTGTGCTTAAGCGGCCGCCGATGGTACTGATGATGGTGCATCGCTCGGACCTCGGTGATGGGTGACGAAAACTGAACACACCTGGCCCAGAATCCGAAACCAGGAAGGTGATGTTTCGTGGATTTGGGAACGCTTCGCGTATGAATCGCCTTCACTGCGACTTGGATATTTTCTGCACTCCCACCACCTCTCGCAATGGGTGCGCCCAAGCTTCCAGCTGGGCGATCAAGGATTACAGAGCAGTCTCCGTCTGGAAGCCTGCCGGGAGAGGGGAGGGGCGCCTCTCCGTCCCGAGCCTTTGTCAAAGCCGCGAAATTGGAACGCACCGAAGCCAGACTAAAAGCCTCGGCCGCTATATCGGCAAGTTCAAAGGCAGGACGTAGACTGAGTCGGCTATTTCTTTTGGCGATTGTCCCTATCAAGAAAAGTCTTGGGAGAAAGCTGAAGTTCACGAAAAAGAAGCAGGGAGGTATTATTGGTAGAGCCGCTACTGATTTGATCGAGAGACATTGCAGATGACTGGATCAGCTCTGACGTCACTAGGAACACGTGCCCTCATATCCCACAAAAACGTGTTTGTCATCAACATGTATTTTGTGTGAAAATTGGAATCCGCCATCAGTGAAGCGTGAACATCTACCGGCTGTATGCATTTTTCCCTTTGTTATCGCGTGAAATCATCTAGCCCTAAAGCACTGTATCTATTTGATCAACGAATGGTGATTTTTGTGTGAGGAAGGGGTCGTGAATCAATCATTCCAGCCGCAGACGAACGGCAGTATCGAGTCGTGCCCCGGCGCACCTGCTCCGGCACCTTTATGGCGCGCCAGCGACGGACCAGAATTGGACGTCTTCGCCATAAACCGCCGGCGGTCCCTCACGTTTAGTGCTGCAAATTACCACCAATTGTCTTCCTGCAGCAGTATCGACTTTTCCTCGCACAATTAGCGATGCAGCTGTTCGATGCAGCACCAGGTCCTGCTCAAGGTATTTTTGAAAAGTGTCATCTGTAACCATAGGCGGATCCAGGATGGCCGATCAGGAGAGGGGGCACATAGTCAGGGGGGCGTCATCTGGACCTGGGGGCGCCATTTTTGGACAGTAAACATATCAGGTGGGTGCCAAATCATATCATAGGGGAGACGATACTTATATCTTAGGGGGGGGGGGGGTGTTGGAAGCGACATTTTGGGGTGGGAGGTGACATCAAGATTTCAAGAGGGCGTCGTGACCATTCAGGGGGCGCTGAGGGTCGATTGGAGAAGGGGCAAGTGCTCCCTTGCCCCCGGGGTCCGCCTGTCTGTGACATATATTCTTTGCACCACAGTGATTGAGGGAAAACAGTAGGTACCAATCTTCTGCGAATCATGCAACACCTGGAGTTCATTAAAGATTGACCAATTATATAAATTGCGAATTCACTGCAGTAGGTACACATTCATAGTCGCAGGAACCGGGGAAAGGGGCGTCGCCCCCTCCTCCTTCCCAACTTTCGGACTGGGGCAGTGCTTGTCAACTTTGAGTCGATTCCGGACCTTTTTTTGCTAACAAATCAAGTGATAGGCCGAAACATATTTGACCCCACCAGCGCGCGCCAGCAGTGACAACTTGTGTCCACCCCCCCCCCCTGCCCAACTTGGAAAAAGTTCCTGCGCCCATGAACACATTCGTCGTCTTTTGCACAAAACTGTCTTTTGGCACGTATGTATAGGTGATCATGTAGGTATTTACTGAAGGCAGCGCATAGCGACGCATCTCTAGCAAAAATCCACTGAATTGAGTGACTGCACTGGCCGCAGCCGCCGCACTGCTTATTTTTCTTTATTTAATATTATTTTTTATTTTTTACTCAATTTTGCCAAATATTTATATACGTTTTTTATTCTAGCCTACACTTGCTACACAGGGTGCCATCTCAGTGAGGGAATAGTGCGCGGTCCCCGCATCCTCCTCTCCTCGTAAGGGTAGCCAAAATAAAGTGCTACTCGCATTCTACCCGGCCTCCCTCCTGACACCATAACCAACTGGACTGCGCGTGGGTGTTGGTGTTCGCAATGCGGTTACCTCGTTCTTTAGTGACTATATCCTGTATGGTGTGTTACGCTCATATGTATGCCAGTGTGTAATGAAATAAACGTATGGATCTGGCACCATCCACCGGCTGATGCGCTGGCGCGTGGTGTCAGTACAGCAGCGCGTTAGGCCGGCGGCATCAGGTGCCGGCTGAAGGCGAGGAACAGATGATGACGGCTGAAGTCAGCTGACCATGCGGCTTCAGTGACGGATGACGGATGAAATATGCGCGATATGACGGCTCGGCGGGCGGGTTTTGACGGCCGCTGGCAGTTGACGCCGGCCGGGCGCAGTGCGGCCGTGCTGGGTGCACGCCTTTTAGGCGAGCGGTACATTCTGTCACACACGGCTGTCAGGTAAAGGCTCAAAATGCGCCCTGCTAACATCCACTAATAACGCAGCATTTTTCTCAGCACGTGTTAAAAAACGCGCTCTCGTGTGGAGTCCAGCAATGCACGGGCACTGAGGCGCGGGAATTGTCGCCGAGCTTTGCACGGCCAAAAGAATTCTGACACATGTTCATATGGAAAAATCCTTCCCCGAAAGCCCATTGTGGCGTTGTTCGTGCACGTGCAGTGAGGCGTGAGGGGCTGGGACACGACACTCGGCGTTGTCGGCTGATGGCGATCACCGCTGTCGCACGTCCCGCCGCGACGGCGCGGCTGCACTGCCCACTTGCACGGCTGCAGTCGAGGTGCCAACTCCAGGCCGGGTGTCCTTGCACCGGGACGGAACTCGGCTGTGGATATCCCGGGGCTGGGATGGAAAACCTCAGGCAGGGTCTCATGCTCTGGCTGTTCAAGTTTGGAGCTTGGGATAGGTGCATTATATTGGTCTAAAACATGTTTAGTTTGCAGACACTGAAACGGCCTATAGGATAACGCTACATTATACTAGTTTATAATCGATTCGCTATTTTGATGCTTTTGTCGCGAGACAATGTTCATTTACTTCTCACGCCTGAAACCCATTTATGACGATCAAGTAACAAAACATAGACGTTGCATTAAGTAGCCCAATATGATGTTGGTGTGCAGTTCGGTGTGCCCTAATTTAGGCTTTGTCGGTGGCATAAGGGATGAGCTCATGCGTATTCTACCTATTTGCAACCTAAATCATAAGCAGATCCAGAGAGCAAGAGGGTGGGTTCCCCTAATCAAGCACTCAGCACCCTCTGAGACGGCCCCGGTGCTGCCCTAAAGCGTCACTTTTCACCCCTCCCTCTCCCCCAGGATGCAAACATCGTCGCCCTCAAGATACGATTTCATTCCCTCAAGATTTAGTGCCCCCGGCCCAGATGTCACCCCCCTTCATGCCCAAATGATGCCCCCTCCGGATTCAAATGGCATCCTGACTGGAGTGTTCTCTATCGGGAATCCTGGATCCGTACTTATATAGCCTAAAATTTATTCCATGGGGAAGGGGAACGGGTAGATGCTGCAACCTACCACTGGTCTTGTACTCATCCCTGATAGCCTACCCATCTTTCTGAAGTGATGCAGGTGACGATATTATTCGTCTTCTAATCGAAGAACACTTTCAGTTACAGCCTCACTGTGTGTTGCTCAATGGAGCTCGGTAGAGTGCATGAGCATTGTGAAGCTGCAGAGAGAAAACTGATCAGCTCGGCATTCGTGAAATCAGACGGAGAGAGCGCTTAGACGCTGGCCTGGCAAAGATGCTCTGTATTGATGCAGTGAGCCTGTAGCGATGCGGAAACGCAACATGGGCCGCGTCCGCTCCTTCGGAGTAGACAAATGGACTTCCAGCGCTGGGGATGCTCTGAAAACAGCTTATATCTCCAACCGAAAAAAGCCAATCAGATTTAAAGACAATCCCATCGACCAATAATGAACAACCCGCCTTTTGTAAGAGTAGAGGGGCGTTCTACACGTAGAAGGCTCTTTGTGAGGTGTCATATAGGTACTGAGTCTCTGGGCAAAACCAGCGACTCAAAACAGTCGAATCAGCTTGAATGGACACTGACACCCTATTTGAACCTTGATGAACCTGTAGACCTCGAAGCATCTCGTCTGATGACAGCTGCCCTCCCTCAGAAAATCCTCAACCTAACGCCGACGTAGGTACAAGTAAGCTCCAGTTTGGGCGGAGATTTTCTGCCTTGGCACTCGCATTACGGCTTTCGGTGAATGCCTCGTAAAACCAGTCTCGGTATCGATCGATCTCAGGGTCCGCTGTCGGCGGCTGACGCGTCGATCGGTCATCATCACATACACAGAGCCGGCCGGGTGTTAATTGGTGGCCCGGACAGCCACCCTACCTCCGCCAACACGCTCCGCCGCGCAAAAACTGACAACAAAATACACTAAATGAAGTTTTGCTGATGAGATATCATATGAGAATAGATGCAGAGGATTTGGATATCTTTTGCGCATTTAATATTTGAGGTTCTGGTGTTCTTGAATGTGCAGTATCTCCACGACTGAAGGCGTGATTTGGTATATGCATGCGTGACAGTGACATTTTAAGCACTTCTGGTGTTTATCAAATTTACTAGCGATGAATCTGCTACTTAGGTTCACATTTGTTCAGACGAGTTATCCGTTGCATACCAGAAAATATTGAGTTAAGCTTTCTGCTTTAGATTTCCTGGGTGCAGCCATTGATAACTGTAACACATGTTGTGCATGTATGTACATGGTCACGCATATTTTCCACTTCTTGGCACTATTAACCGGAGCACCGGGGGGAAAAACCCCCCCGATCCAAAAAAAAAAAACCAAACGCATACAAATATCAATACGTCATTCGTCGGTCAATATCAAGGTCACAGAGGTCAAAAAGTCAAAACTAATAAGGACAAAAAACCCCACATCCAGAAACTATATAGCTAAAAATTTTCAACACCATCGAAAGCTCTAATGTCCATTACAGGGCATTCATTCGTGTCAGGTCAAAGCCTAGAGCTACAGGTCACAATATGGCATATTCTGGAATGTCCAAGCCACCCATCAAAGGGCTTACTTTCCAAACTCCAAACCAAACAAATACAGCCATATTTGGACCATGCAATCCCTGTCATAGAATCGATGATATAATATCATCCAGGCAAATTAAGATTACCACCCAGGTCAACGGTCGACCAATGACCGGTATATCAATGAATCATTACTTCAGTGACTATACAAACACTTGTCAAAATAAAAGCTCACTAGTTTATTCAAAATTTATAAAAAAACACCAAAATCTTATTGACCAGGGACCTTAAAGGTCACAAGTCAAAATTTTATCAGCTTCAGAAATGGCAACAATCAACCATGTGGTGATTCCATCAATACTACTAAAAAACTCATTCGTGATTTTCCCATGCATGCATGGGAGGTCATGCGCACAACCTAGGTCACCAATATCAAAAACCCAACAAATTTACTGTGGCCAAATGTGGTATGAGTTCAACTGTCGTGACCCTTCTTTAGTATGCCGTCCAAGTATTTTAGGAGGTCACTCACCACCGGGACCACCAAGACCTACCAAAATTTTCAGAAAATTAAAAGCAGCAACAGTTTCCGCCGCCTTTGTCACTCAAACCAGGGGGTCAAAAACCCCCCCCGGGCGAAGTTAACACCTACTTTGTGCGTAAGAAAGTGCACCGGCTTACGGCCCTTTCATCGACACAAACGTAATTTGTGAACGGCCCGCATTAGCCTGCGTGGTGACCCAAAACCAGCGCCCTCCGTCTACAATTCCATTTTGTCTCTGTCAGCGTCCAGTGGACTTGAAAACGAGAGGCCTTATTTGCGCTGCTGCCGGTGGCTCAGCGCTATTATGGCCGCCAGTATCCTGCCCGGCGGCCGCCTTTGGAAGACCTGCGCCCTCCGAGTGCTGAAAGGATTTGCGTGTTATCGAACTCGGTCTAGGCCTCGGGGGCACCGTTCCTGAGCGTCAAAGACGTGGGATACGGTTCCGGAAGTGCCACCTTTTGTTGTGCCGCCCGCCCTCGTGTCCTCCCATCCACGTGCACGTACCACTCGGTCTCACGGGGGCACATGAGACGATAAATCCACCACCAGGCGGCACCTTTGGCGCAGCCCTCCGAAGGCGGCGTATTCAAATGGCTTAGCGCCGTGTGCGATGAATCCAGCTGTTATTATGGGCAGGTGGGACAAAGCAGAGGTAGTAGAACCCGTGGGTAGTGGGAGAACCTCCTCCACCCGCTCACACCGTCGGACTGTTGTGGCAGAGCCAGGCAGACCCACGCGATTCTTCCGGACTTGATACAACCGAGACGAAAGGAGATTCAATTCAGGGGCTGGGGTGGCCTATAGTGGCTTCGTTGCCAGTCTTCGGATCGGATAGCATGGATTAACGGGGGTAAATCATCACGGCGGGAAACCGCCTTCCGTGTCCGATCTGACCCGGTGGAGAGGATCCTTAAACGCCCAAGCCAATACTCCCTGTAATTGGGGAAGTGTGCCTGTTGGGAGTGGCCCTAATGAAATTAAATAAAAATAAAGATTTGACTACGCCAGATTGGGAGGAGCCATTTAGTTTGATTCATCATTTCATCTCGTTTGACTTTTTTCGTATGATCTCCTCCGAATCGGATGAAATGCCTTTGTACCAAATTCCATCTCCATCAGGGGTGTGGATTTCTATCTCTTTGGGGGTGCATCGGCACCCCAATGGTGTACTGGGCACCGTAATGGTGATTCGGGCACCCCCATCAAAATTTGAAGCATATCGTTATAAAGTGCGTAAATATAGGAAATTATCAACAAATACCTGTTCCACAGCGCGCTATAGTGGCATTCTGTCCCTGACCTACAACTTAATATTTTCTCAAACAACGGCAAGCCTCAGACATAATAGACAATAAATATCGATGATGTTTCGAGTGCCGAATTAGATTTCGGGCCTTTTCACCATCCAACACGAAGCAAAGCGGCACGTGTTTCCCTATTCTGGTATATTATCTGGTTGTATTTTGGCAGCGCTCCCTATTAGTCCTCACTCTCTGTAACTCGTCCGACGCTTAAGTTTTGGATTTACCAACGTCTCTCTCCTTCCGTCGATTACCTTGGAACCGGGCCCCAATCCTCTCCACTCAGCAGAAACCCATCGCAACACTCCTGACTTCAGCGAACTCGGCCGCCGGCTAGCCTGTGCTGACTGCCGCCGTCTCGCCTGTACCGAAGAGCAGCCTCGGATGGTGTGGCAAATAATCAAGCCAATAGAGAGCAAGGTATGGCTAAAAATGTTTAAAAAAAACATAATGTTAATACATCTCGTGGTTCATGGCTTAAAGTTGTATCATTTGCATGGTGAAATTTCCCCTGAATTTCTCGCGATGCAAGTGAACGCACCTTCACCAATCAGCGGCCGCCATCCGCCGGCAGCCGCGATTGCCTGCGGGCACAGAGGTTACAGAGGTCACGCTGGGCGCCGCTGACGCCAAGTTCAAGCCTCGGTGGGGAGGGTTCGCGGGTGGATCGTAATACCTACATGTGTGGTGTTGAAAATGGTGGTCGTTGTGCCTGGTGTCAGACTGAGAGAGAAGGACCGGTGTAGGGGACACTCTGTGCACGTGGATGGATAAAAGCGTTAAGTGTTCGTGCAATGTGCAGTGTCGATAATACTGGAAAAACATGAGTGCGAGTTTATTAAATGAGTTTGTTATATGAGGATGCTTGGCGGAAAAAATTGCATGCGCCAATTTCGAGTCCCTAGTATTTTTCGGTATCAGGGTAGATGACGCAGCTTTTCAAGACTTTTTGAAATTGCCAAGCTTATAAGTAATACAACACACACGGTGTATGTGACATACACGCCTATTTGACATTTAATGCGTATGCAACACTAGAAATTTAAAATGCTAAAATGACAATTTGAGACGGAGAGATAAGTAGTTCTGATCGTGTAAACAAGGAGAGTCCAAGGCAAAACACAAGAAACCCGAGGGAATTAACTGATAGGTATATATATTTTGATGGTATGAACATTACTGTATTCCTTTAGCATACGCCATTTCCCTACCAGTTACCCATCCTTTCGATGTCGCCGCCACTTGGCCTCCAGGCAGCCAGAAGCCACTGTGCACAGCCGTCTAACCGTGGTTGTCCGACCTTCTATCTTTAGGCCTATAAAAATCGGTCTGTACGCTATAATAAACTCCGCTATTAATATCCCGGGTGACGTCGCCGTTCCTAGTTAGTTTTTGTTTATTATCATTAGTTGTGAAAAATTATGTACCGTTGTTGGATCAAAACATTCAACTCTCAGCATTCGCATTATACCTAATTTGGTGGCATTGAAACAGTGGATGAACTTAGAAGTAGCGTCAAGCATTGAAAGGGCGAATCCTAGCGAAAGAAATTATTTTGTTGGTAGATGTTGATTTTTCAGGCTAAAACTTCCGTACTGACCGAAACAATACAGCGTACTAGAATTTGTATACGAGGATGGGAGAAGACAATAATGATACATCTAGCAACGTTGATTAAATTCTGTCGAGCGGCGACAGTTTTTTAAGGGCTGTTTATTTAGTAGGTATGTACAAAATTTTTGAAATATAATTGTGAAATATTTATAGCACGGCACATGCCAGTGGCAAAGGTATCTGAAGGGTCTCTAAATAAACAGAAGTGGGTTGTTGCGTGGATTTTAATTAGCGGTACCATGCAGGGCTGGAAACTCATATCTCTTTGAGCCTGTTCGGGCCAGCCCCCTCCAAAGTTAGTTGGCAGCAATATACTGTTACGGCGTACAAATGCGACTGCTCCATAGGGGATACGTGTTAAATTGCTCATTTTCAACCACGTGCTAGCCACAGCCTATGACTATTGGAAGAAAAATAACGTCGTCATTGGAAGGCCTGTTCCCTGCCCTTTCCACTTTCCATTTGGTATTTTTATGTCAGATGTACATAAATGCCTAAAAAAATCGATTTCCGAGAACCATGCAAATGTAAGCCGCAAATTTCCCGGCGTACACCCCGTACGCCGGCGGTCGCGTAGCGCAGCGGTTAGAGCGATGGTCTAGAAATCAGACGATGGTGAGTTCGAATCCCAAACTCGGCTTCGGCTTTTAACCACTGGGGTGGTACACTGCGAGTGATATGGTTGTTTTTTCTTACTCAATCAAGGGAGTGCTTAGAACTCTTCGTGAGCATTCAGATGTTTCACTACATGACCAAAGATAGAGCTGCCACTTTGTTACCCACTTGCCAAATTGGGAGAAGCGGACAATATGGAATACCAACGGGGCAAAGCAAGGAATGTCAGTAGTCATCTAATAATAATAATAATTGTCCGGCTTAATGACACACCAACCGCCAATAGAGGAGGCAGCATGGTTCCCTGTTTCGTTTTTGGTTATAATTCCCTTTCTGACCCGCCCCTGCTGATTTTTTGTATCATTTGGGGCGCCTGGACAATATTTTGGCTGTTAGCGAAACCGTTTCAACTTTCTTAAATATAATAAACGCACGGATGAACTCTGGAAATTTTAGGACCAATACCTGTCCTCAATTTACCATGTCTGCGTAAAACTGCGTAGATAGTGATAATCTGCAATTTTTACACGACGGTACTTTTTTGGATTTCCACGTTTGCGGGGAAAACATGATTTTTTAGATGCCTCAAATAAAGCTTTCAATACGTTTTTCATAAAGATGACACGGGAATTGTTCTATGTAGTCTGGCGATAACTTCGCTTTTTCACGAAGCGGCAAGAAACTCGACAAGAAAAAGGAAGCAAACTTAGTCTTAAACCAATATCCAATCATCAAATTAGAAATATACTTGACAAAAATCTGAAGGACATTGGACAAACTCCCTGCATCCACCTGGAGCCCTGGACCAACCATCCCTGGATCCGCCTACGTCAACCAGAATGCAAAAGTTAAGGCACCTGCGAGTTTTTCACACTGCAAACATCCGCATTCAAAAGATACCATCTGAATGCAATATCTACTGATCACTCATAGATAGCTTCCGCACAGTGGTGGATACGAGGCAGAGGGCTAAGGCCTCAAGCCCCCTCCATGTTTAAGTGCCTATAGCTAATGCATAGGCGGAGACTGTTGATAATTTGAGTTTTAGGGCACTTCAGCTGGAGAGGCTATATGTGTTCGTCTGTAACGCATTACATCATTCCGTCATTCCAAGATTGGTTTTATTAGCTAGACTGGCATATACAGAGAGTGCATAGGCGGAGACTGATCTGAGGCGTTGGTGGGTGGTGGTCGAGTCCACTAGCCCCCCCCCCCCACCTCAAAATGAAGTCCTGGATCCACCACTGATTCCACGCAAGTGTATTGCCAAATGTCACAATGCGGTCTTCCTAGCACACACAATAATTATCCAAATATCTTCAATATTTGATTAACCACCCCACAACGCCGCCAATTGCTCCAGTAAGGACTATAATAACTTCCTCACACTCGTAAACAATAATCATAAAGTGACCAACGAAATACGGCTCAAATACCAAACTAAATAGTTTTTCACTTTTTGCTTTTCAACTACATTCTATCGTTTCATGAGGACATTTTTTTCGTTTTTAAGGACGTTTTTCGTTTTCTCCTTTTGCGTAGTTTAGCTTGCCCAATACATTTCAATGGCGCAAACTTGTTTGCAGTGACTAAAAAAATGAAAACAACTCATTATAAAGTGTGCAGTGTAGTCAGTACTTGAAATTCTAAAAGGAAAAAGAAAAACCCCAGATCAGGATCAAAAGCTAAAACCCACCCAGTACACTGCAGAGGCACTGCTAGAACGAGCAAAAAAATGAACGCGAAGGGACAGTGCTTTTGCCACGACAGTGCTGTGCAGACAGTGCTGTACTTTTGCCACGGAAAATCGGTGCAAAAGCACAGATGAGACGTGGCATGGTCTGTGCATAGACTAAAACTGTGTGTGTGAGTGTGTGTGTGAACTAAAACTCCATGTCTAGACCAAAGCTACAATGAAGGAAACAAAAAGGCTAAGCAGAGTGCGGATAAGGATAACAATTAGCTAAAAAAATCAGGAAAGGGTAAAACTCAATGTTTCGGTCCAACAAAATCTTCAGGTGAACTACACCTGCATGCAACTATATGCATCTAGACAAAACTACATGCATCTCTCTTGCAATGCAGCTAAAAATGTGCACACACACAATCCCAACTTGGCAAGACTAATCAGCTTGGGGAATTGCACTTAGATTGAATCCCACTATGTCCAAGTGGGATATCAGTTCTGGTTCAGTACCCACAGACAAAATATTCAAATTTTCTGTCAGGAGTCATGCTATTCTGCCAACTTTTGCAGCTCATTATAAACATATCAAATTTAGTACCTAGTCCTACCTAACTGTTTTTTTTCTCATCTATTTCTTAACACGCGCATTGACGGGGGGGCGGGTACCCGCCCCCTCGGGTTTTTCGGAGACAGCAGAAAAACAGCGGCGCGTAGCGCCGCCGTACTTGGTATGCCTTTTCCCTCATCATTTTTACAACTTCTGTGAAAATTTTAAGGTTAGGTCATCTCAGGTCAGGTCACCAGTACAGGTCAAGTGACCCGACCTCAAAAAAGTTTAAGATAGCATAAGTCGGAGCAGGGTGAACTTATCCGATTGAAACTCACATCACATAATGGCCCCACCGAGTTCTCTAAAATATGTTCCGGTATTTTTGATATCGATGACCTAAGGTCAGGTACGAGGCATGACCTCTCCATTGAAAATATATGGGAAAAATGGTTTTTACGGAATAACTCAGTAACGGATGGCGATAGAACATTTATTTTAGCTGCATTAGACTCGCCTGGGCTTTGCGGTTCTAATGATATGCATTTTATATAATTTGACCCTGACCTGACCTCAGGTCAGGTCAAATCCTTGATTTGACCTAGCAAGGTCAAATTATATATCATTCGATTCGGCTTGCTAAGAGAATTCATATAGTTCAAGTCGTTTTGCTCTATCTTTACTTGTTCAGATTTCATGGCCGAAAAACTGAATTTACATGTTATCCCTATGACGGGCATGTTTTGACCTCTCGTGACCTTAAATGTGACCTGACAAAAAAATGGTTCAAATGTTTTCGATGGAGAAGTGGATGGGCAGCCCAACGCCGTTTACCGTTTTTCGCTACCTACCGTGGTTCTCGAGATCTTAGGGGGGCGGGTACCCGCCCCCGTCAATGCGAAGGTGGCTCAGACCCCCGTCAATGCGCGTGTTAACTAATTTGTAACTTAAAGGCTCAGTTTCCATGGGCTAGAGGCGATTCAGATAGACCTGAGAATCAGGATACAGCAATTACGGTTTCGATGGCACTTTGGCTGGATACAAAAGGATCTGTAACCAATAGAACACTTCAATCTTGAATTTGTCAACATTTCTGGTACACCATTCAAGTTTTCTTTCACTCTCTCTTCACATATGTTTAAAGTTTTGTTTAAGGGCTAACTGTTCTGTTGATGAATTTTGTTAGTGATTTTTTTCTGAAGTGTTGATACAATTTTGTTTTGTTTAGTTTTGTCTAATAAAAAAGAAAGTTATACCCTCTCCAGTCAAGCCTCCTTTATCTCTGCACTGTAATGGAAATATTTACCGTCACAATGCCAAATCCTGCCAGGTCTTGTTGGATGTGGATTTACGAGAATTGGATTGAAAATGGTTACCATTGCCAAAACCTCTAACCATATTGATTGCATCCGAAAACTATGTGTGGCCACGCTCGACTATGAATGGAAACTGGGACTATTTCTTACACCTATAAAAACAAGTACTGCAACTCAATAACCTGCAAAATCACTCTTAGAAGTTAAGCAATCTTGACAGCTGGAAATAGCTCACTGCTGGTACCCAAGACGCATCACATATGGAAGTTTTCACAAGTTAGCGTTTAAAGAAATCACACTTAATAAGTTTTTGGATCACAGCTGCAACAGGACCAGAAAAATACAATTTTCTTTTCCACGTCAGAAAGAATTTTTGGATTACTCAATGCTGCCTTGATATCAGAGTCCACATCTAGGAGAACACACCAAAAACAAGGAATGTGTTCCAGCGTAGACTACAGTTGATGCTGCAGCCGCTCAACAAAATACATAAACACTACTGAAACCTTGCACAGGTTTAACTGATTTCATCTCACTTCATCTCTATTTTGGTTTACAGAGAGCAATATAGCTGTTGCTAGTCTTCAAACTAAAGCAAACCAGGCAATCAGAGTTGTTAGGTAACCAAAATCATTCAGTGTGGAGTCAGAATACAAACTTACCTGCCTAGATTGAACTTTTGACCAAGAACTCAGGAAGGAAGGAAGGCTTCTCCACAAATTGGACTCCAATCACTTGTTTTAACAAGCTGCAAGAACTCACTCTATTTAGTGAGTTCCTTTTTGGCACACAAATATGGCCCAACACGCAGTCAGTATCTTGACTCTTGAGAACAAAAATACCTTTTCCTTAAAAAAGATAAAGGAGAGAGGGTTCAAACTGACTGCAATCAATCTCGGTAAGTTTTCGTAACTTAATTCACATCTGCTGCAAACCAAACTGTCTAATAAATAGCTTCACAACAAACAAAATGCGCCCGATACCTAATTGTTGTCAATTTCTATTGAAAACTGAATGAACAAAAAGCGCAGAGTTTACCGCTATTTTGGAGCGCCCATATTTAGTCTTAGTTTGGAAGAAATTTGGAAGAGTCTACCAGTTTCTCCTAAATGATGGAGACAAAAATACATTTAATTTTCTTTTTTGAGCTTTTTAGCTGCTGTTTCATCATGTTCGAGCCATTTATTAATTTTGAAGAGAAAATTGTGGCAATACAGCGATATTTTTGCATTTTTTATCTGCTTATCTAGCGGCTTGCACTACTAGACTTTGGTGTACCCGTCCTCTATTACCCTGGTTCGGGCACCCGGGATAAAACATCGAGTTAGTGTTAAAATACAGTTTAAGTTTTATTGTTGATCATTTTTAGGATTCAAAAGGACTGTGAGATGGCTAATACAAATATAGTATTATGTATCTCCTTTCATATGGTAGTCATTAAAATTTTCCTTACTCAACTTTGGGCACCCACAATGATATTCGCAAATCCACGCCCCTGATCTCGATTGTATTGCATTTGGTCGGGACGAATCGTATCTGCCTGAATTGAAAAATGCGGAGTCTTTTTGTTGGCATTATTTCATCAGTTTAATTAGTCGAGCGCCCAAAGTGACAAATCCTTTAGACATTGTTTCATTAGTTTTATTAGTTGAGCGGCCCAAAGTGACTCAATCCAGACTCTTCCAGAGCGGGTGACCTGACCCCACTTGCGTCCCATTCCCTTTAATAAAAACACGTGAACTTTGCGTGAAAATGCAATGACATGTTACGCCCCAAGAAGATACTGAAGGTGAATTTTTACGCAAATGTTCTCATGAATGACGGCCCTGCAGTGGAAGTTAAGTCACATGAGCGGGTGTGTTCAGAAAGATATATTTTTTGGGAATATCTTTTTTTGTACCCAAGCTTTAATTACTTGTCCATCGCTGCAAAACCAGGCACCGCATCGACTCTCCATAAGTGTTTAGACTTCTTGTATCCTTTGGCCTGCATGTAAGTGCGAGGGCCAAGTCCCCTTCACTCTTTTAACCTCACCTTTTATTCTATCTTACCTTTTAGGTTCTTTTAAATGACGGTGTCGCAGCAGCTTTATGTGTTCTTCGTCCCCTTTGTTCGTTTTATATTATCCTGCGCGACCGTTACGTGCGCAAAATGACTAGCAGTCGGTGCCCCATAAAACACTCCAACGATGATGATGATGCTGTAGCGACACGAATCCCTGGCCAAGACGTGCAGCACCCAGCGGCAAGCTCTGACTGCTGTTCCCTAGGACATTTTAGGCTCAACATTTTCAAAGCATTAAAGAAGTATAAAAAGGAAAAAGCAAAGCTAAGGTAAAGATTTACATTCAAACCCGAATGTGAATTTCAGAAGACATTGAGGCGTAGTTACCGGAACCAGGGAGATATATGCCAGTCATGCACTGTCTGCCCAATGAAAATCAAAGAAACGCTCTGTAGGGCATACGCTAGCCTTGAAGATAGAATAAGCAGCGCACTGCCGATGTGCGGACCCTTCACTCATTCGGCTGCGAATCGCAAACGAGGGATGAAAGGAGACTGAATAGAAATCGTGGAATTTTTGCAACCATTGATAATGTTTTAATTCATGCTTAGTTACAAGTATATTCAGGTAAAGCGGTGGTTCCCTTTCCCCGAAAGTAAGGGGGTAATATTTCTGAAAGATGCCGATCCTTCTGCGTTTGCATGGTAGCTAAAGTAATCTTGTTTCCCGTCAGATGTCTTATTTTACTCCATTTTCTATAGTTCGGTAGACTATTATTTACTTTTACAAGACCAGAGTTTCAAACAATTCAAAATATATGTCCTTTTACGATTCGATTTTGGATTTGCCGCCGAAATAAAGCTGGAAAACATTGTCATCTCCTTTACGTTCAGTGTACTGCATTCTGTGTTATGAACTTATTTCCATCGGTCCAATGGCTATGCAGTAGGTATGTTAATTCCGATAAATAGAACACAAAATTTGGATCCCAGAGACAAGCATTTCCTACTTTTGGGTTACAAATAAACGCATATCTTGTTCATGCTTCAGAGCCCCTTCTAGGCTGCCCTCTTCACGTTCCGGCACTCCCTTGACACAGCAGTAAAGTCTTGGCACGATGACATACGCACCAACACCGGTGTTCACTGCGTGCTTGCCCTGAGGCGTTCCAGGTCACGTGACCCGCACCGCCTCGGGGGCTGGTATGCGGGTAGCGACAACAGGGCTGTGGAATTGGCCAGGTTATTGGATACACGGAACACAGGGTCGGCATGAAATGCTGATGTCAGTGTCACAGACTCACAGGCTCTGGAGGTAAGTAACTGGCGCCCTGAACGCTCCAGCACCTGGGTGAAATTAGAAGTGCAAGTGATATTACTGTAGTTTGTAGGCCCCCACCCCACACGACCAGGCTTAGCGTGAACTTACTTCCTCTACCGGCTCATTATGTTTTACTGCTGTGTGGATAGCACGAGAAATGGTATAGTTTGATTTATCAATTTATTGTAATTTGAGCTCTGTTTTGTCTGCATATGACGCTTGGCCCCTTCTTTGCCATTTATTTTCCTCACAAATCCGCGAAACCAAGGAGCATACTGCCGCATCTGAAATAAAACATACATCTTGCCTTCGCAATTGTCCCGAAACATGATCTAAGCCGGGTCTCACTAATATGCAGTCAAGGCACCTCGCTGCCAAAACTGTTGGATTGACAGACTTGTTTGTTGACTGCTACTGTATAACTGTATGTTTATTGATCGCCGACAGGTCCATGTACTCAATAACAGGCGAGGTCGGGGGCGGACGTAGACCCGAGTTTGGGGGCCAAACCCATGTCTGCCTCTCCTCCTGGGGGGGGTGGGAGCGAAGATTTTTTTGCTCTACAGGCCTAGAGTAAACACCCTTTTTCAGTGCTCGACAGACCTAGTATAAGCGACCTCTCCAAGTACATGATCGCTCTCCGGGGTGGGGGGGAGGGGGTGGGAGCGAATATTTTTTGCTCTACAGACCTAGTGTAAACACCTTTTTCAAAAATTTCTCCGGCGTTTTGGGGGCCAAAAGATAGTTTGGCCTCCCTCCAGCGCTTTGGGGGCCATGGCCGGAATGCCCCCCCCTCCCTGCGTCCGCCAATGGGCGAGGTCACCGTAAGATCAAAATAAACACACAATCAAGGATGCTAACCCACCCACACATATGCACTTGGTCAGTGTAATACAGTAAAAGGGTCATTAAACTATCCAGCGGATAAAAAACCATGCTCTGAAGTCACCGTGTACAATGTCAGTCGTTTGTCATCCGTCCGATAGAGTCAGTAAGTAAATCGCCATTCGGTGAGAATGCAAGGAATTTGCTCGCTTTCCTCGGTATGCATATAAATAAACTGGACTTCACAGTGTTTACTCCCCAAATGGTATGTTAAAATGGCATTGGAGCCAGACCCCGTTCAAGTTGTTTGGCAGCATTACGTCATCAGGACTGGACGGACACAATGGTTACTATGCAGGGCATTGGAGAAAGTATACTTTTTCGAAGCTCTAAATAACCTATCTTAGAACTGTATCAACAAAATTAGATGGTTGCACAGAAAGCTGAAAGATTTTTATTTGCGATACCATCAGGCGTCTTGCAACAACTTCAGCAAAGAATATTATTTTTACACATTTACTAGAGCGTGTCAAAATAATCACAGCTTCAGCACTAACAGCTGTTTTCAGTAAGACTGATCTCGATTTTGATTGGCTGTTGATTGCTGATCTTTAACACCCGCACTGGAGGGGGGTCTGGCACTAACGCGCACTGGAGGGGCCTGGTAGGCCCCCCTTAAGATCTCGGAAACTAAGAGGGTTAGAAAAACGCCACTTGGTAGGTGGGTGGGGGCTGTGGTGATCTACATGATGACCAATTTTCATTGATCTAGGTCAATGTCTTCAAGGTCAAACAAGGTCGTAAAGGTCAAATATTGGCCATGCTGGGATCGATTGGTAAATGCTGCGATTATGCAGGAAAATGGCGGGAATAAGCTAAAGGCGGACAAGGTTCATAGAGAAGAGGTCTCAAAGAGGCTTCCCCACAACTTTTGGGTCAAGGTCATTCAAGGTCATTGACCTTTAAGGTCACCATATGGTATACTACTTATTATTTACACTTTGACTAACACTGTAGCCACTGTTTGGCGGGAAATGAGGATTAACCTTTCCCAATGACCTTTGACCTTGACCTTTGACCTTGACCTTTGTATTGGGGTGCCCTACCGATGACGTCATAGCATAGTATATGTCAGACGGGGTAATGTCATTTGGCCGGACGCACAGTGGTCAGTGACCTTGAAAGTGCAGATATGACCTTGACCTGTGACCTTTGACCTTGACCTTGACTTTCATGTGAAGTGACTTTGACATATAGTCCCGCTTATATGACGTTATGACGTCACCACTCGGTCTTCAATGCAAGCTAACGGGTCCGACCGCGCGTTTACGGCGATCTCAAAATGTAGGTCTGACTTTGAAAGCCTATAACTCAAAAAATTTTTGGCCGATTTTCAAAAAATTTTCACCAATCGACGTGCTATTAAATTCTGTTAAATGTGGCCAGGTTTCGTTTTTCGGCTACAAGCGGTTCTCCGGCCACCTTGGAAAAACAGGTGGGGGGGCCTCCGAGGCCCCCTCCTCCAGTGCGCGTGTTAATTGGCTGTTGATTGCCACGACACCTCCAGAAGACAATAAACACCGGTGATTGAACGAAAGTAAACTTATTTCTCTCGGCTATTAATAAAAGCGGACGGATTTTAACGAGTTTGCATGTAATATTTTGACGTTAATGCTATTGTACTTGCCTTAATCCAAGCAGGTGGGCATGATTAGAAATTGCAGCGAGTTTTCGTGGCATCAAGCTTCAGGTATGTACCTATTTGACTCCAATGGTCGCGTGTGCTACAGCTTCATCCTTCTCGACGCTTCTGCACTGCTTTAGTAAGCGGTCATATGATCAGCGTGTGGGTGCTAAAAATTTGGATTTACGTAATGGAAGGTATCCAAATTTGCGATTGAGAAGCTAGAAATTGCTGATATTTGCATTTTGCTGCTGATTTAGGGGAGACCGGGGCTAGTTGCAGCCAGGGGTATGTTGAGCCACTCTCGATAACTCCGCTGGTTCTGAAGAGATTGCGCTGTAATCATAACAGCGCATGCGCGCAACAGCTTTCCGTCTTTCAGCAGGAAACCGTCGTGGTATCTGGTCGGTAGCGGTTTGGAGACAGAAAAACCTGTTTTTTCATAGCAAAAGTGAATTTTACTTTTGTCAAACATTTTGTAATAACACTGTTGATATAAGAGATAAAGATTAGCCCTATTAGATGAGTTGAATGCAGGTATTTACGCCTTATTTGGGCCGAAAACCATGAGAACTGATCACCTAATTTCTGCGTCAGCTGCCTCCGGAGTTGCGGCGGGGTCTCGGGGTAAGTTGAGCCACGAGGGTGTTGGGGTATGTTGAGCCATGATCAACGTGCCCCGGAGAAAAAAGGAATATCTAAATTCCCCCCCGAAACTAATGGGGCACGCTGACGTAGTGGATAGCACGCACACTTTCCATGCGGCTCACCCGTGTTCAAGACCAGGTGGCTTCTCTGATCAAAGAGCAATCTGGCTTCCGAGAAACCTTCCAACAGGGATATAGTTGGCGACGCTATTCAGCCCGGGCAGTTGTCTCCTAAAATGTCTGCTATCGGTTCGACTCATTGGCGAAGGGCAGGGGTCTAAAAAAGTGAGCTTGTGGTCACCGACTAAAATCCAAGCTTCTTCGATGGTCGCCGAACCTAATGCTACATGTATTACAAAATCGGTCTTAAAAGTGGTATAAATATGGCTATAGGGAAGCACTGGCGAGTGCAAGGGGGATGGTTCCAATAAAATATAGATATAAAAAACCTATAAAATATAGATCGAGTTTCTCGATATCGATGACCTAAGCCAGAATCAAGTCATTACCTAAGTGATTTCATGAGATTATAATTCAGTATTAAAGTCAAAGTTATGATCTGAAAGCAACAAAACTATACATGCTGGCCCTTAACCCTAGCCCCGGTGACCAGCATGAATCACCTATGAACCCCCCTGGTGGGAGGGTGTTAAAAATGACACCCTCGATCTCGGAAACAAAGAAAGAAGCGAAAAAAGCGATCGAAAGGTCACCGGAAATGCAATCGGCGTTACTCCTGGAATTTTTGCGTAAGGTCAATACTGTGGTCACCAGACGGGAAAAATTCATATACGTCAAAATGTATCAAATGCAGTGCTCTATAAAACCTTGCTTATCTCCGTACGCAAAATAGCCGGAACCACTTTCTCAACGCTATTCGACAGAGCCCGACCAGCTCTTTCACTAAGGCAACATCCATTTTCATATCAGGTCAAAGGCTAGGGCGCAACAGGACACTGAATATTGGAGATGTTATCACGTAGCTTCAAGTTATAATAGGAAGAACGCTCGCTTTCAGCGTGATATGTCGGACCTAAAAGCCAATGTTGGATAGTGATCAGTCATTTATACGCACTACGCAGTCATGAATACGTATCGATAGTGCCCACTGAGCTTAGGTTAAGTCTGTTTGGAGGTCAATCGAGGTCAAAGATGATACGCTGTCCGTACACAAGGGCAATCAAATGGGCGCCGAAAGCTGTGGGACGGGGTACCTACGCATCCCCCTGTTGGCCAACCAGGGGGACATCTCCCAAAATTTTCGGTTCATCGTCAATAATGCTGTCAGGTACCAAATATGCTCACAATTCCCCTGCCCCGGCCAGCACCAGCCCGGGTCCGTTCCCCTGTAAAAATTCCGTGGCAGCACCCCTGGGCATTAAAATTTTCGCCCATTACTTCTATACCAAGCAAGATACAACCATGATTGATTCACCATTGTTGTTCTCTCATCAATAATGGTTTTATTTTGTGTCCATCCATGTGAAAAATTGTTAGGCCTTATCTTAGAGACAAATAAAAGGGTTTGCAGCACCTTAAAAAGAGCCTCAGAAACAGTTCCGATGTTTCATTTAACTAGAGAAAAAACATTTTTCATGTACATACATGCGTCATGAAATACTTGTCATTCTTCACCTTGAGGCGCCACAAATCAGATAAATTCCTGTAACATTTCAAATAAATAATTCAAACATTATTCATTAGCAACATTTCCTCAGAAGTACAGTGGAAAATATCAACCATTGCTAAGATGAGGCCCAATTTTTGCTCCATTGTTGAACATGGTTCTACTCAAAGCAATAGCAATGCTGTCTCTTGGGAATAACCTTATTTTCTTTGCATGACATCATTCCCATGATGACTATTTCCAAAGCTCTTAATTGATGCATTTTAGCATTAATAATCAGGACTGAAAAAGTTTCCAGAATAGTTGCTGATGACCCATTTGGACCAGGATTGGGTACTGAGAAGAACAGTTTGCATTTCAGCAACCTGTTCTTTTGTGGTGGACACAATCTGTGATATTTCTACTGTACCTCTGTGGCAGTGCTTCCATAGTTCATCCCTGCTAGAGAAAACAAAACGAGTCAACTTTCTTGTGACAAAAAATACAAGATATTATCAGAAACTTGGATGCATATTATCAATCAGTTAAGAAACATACACACACACCCTGATCACCCAGTGTGCATCCATCTGTGCAAAAGACACAGCTTATTCTATGTTTGGCAGACTTGGATTGGACCATTGTCCTTGCAGTGGAGTCTTCTGGCAAATTGGAAATGGTTTTTCACATCTTTGTGCTGTGCAGGAATGCACATTTATATCCCTTATGGGGTACCAATGCAAAGTGATGGATCTAGGATTTTAGTAGGGGCAGCCCTCTGAGATTGCATCCTGTCAACCAAAAGGGCACACTTTACCCAAAAGGGTGGCTATTGTCATCAATCAGTGGGAGAAAACTGTAATTTGTGTGACTTAAAAATGGTAACAGTGCCATAAATGGGAATGCTTGACCCATAGATGGGAACACCCATTCCCAATTATGGGAATGCTTGAGACCATTTTCCAGAACAAAATTTTGGGCCATGAAACAAACTTTTCGTCTTTCTACCTGGCTTATTTCTGTTCTTCAAATTTTAGAGGGCATTTATCTTTCAAACAGAAACAGGAAATCATACTTTATACCCTGCTTCAAATATTGAAGCTTAACCCTCGCCCCACCGGGGGGCCATCGATGGCCCCCCTAAGGTTTTTCCGGGATAGCAGAAAAACGACGAGGCGCAGCACCGCGGTTGAGGGCTCTACCTCTCACTGCATCATTTTCCCATCATCCCTGAAATTTTTACCCCGGGTCACCCAAGGTCAGGTCACCAGACGAGGTCAACCAAGGTCACCTCACTTCACCTTTAGAGCTCTGTAAGAGCTACATTTCAAAGTCGATCGATTTGAAACTTCCTACACTTCATGACCCCCCAGAGTCTACAAGGTGTATATCCGGGATTTTTCGATTTCGTGCCCTGAGGTCAGGTCACGAGGCGACCTCTCCCATTGGAAAAGCATGGGGAAAAGCTATTTCATGATATAAAAGCCACAAAAATGATTGCAAATACTCAGACTGCTCAGAACAACGTTTTTGGACACCCTTTCACGGATCCCAGGGGTCATATTTGCCCTTTGACTTTTCCAAGGTCATCCAAGGTCACCAGAGGTCAAAAACAGTATTTTGACAATAACTTTTGACCTAATTGAACTAGAGCGGTGAAACAAACACCATCGTGTTTGTCTTGTCACTGGCTTTCATTTGATATACAGCAAGGTCACTTTTTGACCTTTCGTGACCTCAGGTCATATTAGGTCACGAGGTGACCTCTGGCGGTCAAACCACTGGCGGGAGGTCTTTACGTTCCACATAGCGGAAAAAGTACTGGCAATTTGCTATCAAATGTACTTTACCAGGCCTCAATAGCTCTAATGACATAAGAGTTATGCCCAGTTTGCTTAATCATTGCATATTTGAGTGAAAATAGCCGATCTTGACCTAATTTGACCTCTGGAGGTCAAACCATTGACCTGAGCACTAAAACATGCGAAGTAATTTCTTACTGAATTCACGCGAGCTTTCTATTGCACTTTGCAGATTTGCGCTAACGCCCATATTTTCGGAGTTAGAGGGGGGGCCATCGATGGCCCCCCCGGTGGGGCGAAGGTGGCGCCGGACCCCCGGTGGGGCGCGGGTTAACATGTTTATTATGATCATTCACATGTCTTGGTGCATCTGTGTAAATAAAACACTAGTCATATACAAAATCAATTAATAGATATCTAGAAAAACAACAAAAAGTTTTTAAATATTTGATTTATATTGCCACTTGAGATAATAATATATACAGACCAAGACATATGGCCATACAGAACATGATGCGAGCCAACCTAGCATAACAAAACCTGTTTTCAGCACCTTTAATGCCATTTTACACAACTTCTAAACTTCAAAGCTCCATCTGTAGCCCCATCATTTGTATTCTAGTGGTGGGGGGCAGTAGCAAGGTATTTTCTGCCTCGCAGATCTGGTTTAATCAGTTTTGGGGTACCCTTTTCTTCAGGCCGCCCTGAATCCTTTCAAACTTACGGGGTCCTGAACTCGAGTTCAGGGATCCCTTGGACCTGTCACTGCTGTGGCACCCCAAATGGAAGCTCATGTTAATTTCTGTGCCTACTAAGAGCATCCTAAAAAATTTTCCTATTTCTCATTTCAGGGACTTTAAAATCGTTAAATAACAGGCCTACTTGGTCACCCAGTTATATGTCCAGCTATAAGGCAAGAACATGGTGGTATCAAAAATAGTATACTTGTAATGGATAGTCTCATAATTAGGCACCACAAAAATCGTTCAGAATATCCACGCCCTTGGGAATGTGTGACTAGAGAACAATGTTTACGATGACATTTCAGTGTGATTGTGGTTGGAAAGAGTTTAAACATGCACCACTGGTATTCAAGTTTTTTTCCTTCTGAGACTTTTCGCGGTAAAGCAAAACAAGGAAACGTCATTGCAAGTAGACTCCAAAACCCACCTAGATTGCACGGACCGTCTATGATAAACGCACATCTTGATTTAACCCCTTGGATTTAACAAATTGAACACCAGTCGTCAAAAACGGCGCCCACCAACAAGAATACAAAAATATTAGCGGCAGCCCACGCCGCGCTCGTTCTGACGGCCGCACACACCGAAAATGTACCAGGGCGACCACCTGCGACCAGGCAACCACGCAAGTCGGCGGTTTCGGCCGACTCGGTCTCCCATTGGTCGCCTATTGAAAAAAATGAAAATCACCGACTTGGTACCGACTCGTGACGGATTCTAGTACATTCTAGTTTGAACTTAAAAATAATACATAGATACGGTACAAGGAGATGGCATCAGCTAAGGTACCAGGTAATTTCAGTCGCTTTTCATAAAATTGGAACCAAAAATTGTAATAAGAAGAAACATAACTAGCAAAGACTAGCAGCAACTAAGGGCGGTGATGATGCCAGATGTAATCGGCCAAAGATGCCCCGTTGTAGCCAAGCTGTCTTTCAGAAACGCCAAACAAGCCGGGAAACGAAGGCTAACTTGGCTCTTTGTCGAAGTAGATTCTGCCCATTCTTGGCTAAAGGAACTGGCAGACTTCATCCAATAGATTTTTATGGGCACTGGGTGTATTACGATGACGCGTGGAGACAGTGGAGAGGGTAACCATATTTAGAAGCAGGAGCGGATGGTGGAAGCTAAAATCATGGGAAAACAGATGGAATCAGAGTTTGAGACGGTTGCTGGGTCGCCAACTAAAAGATGATAGGGTCGCCGACTGCGTAGGTAGATCGGCAAGTTTTTAGACCCCTGGCGAAGGGGGAAAGGCATTTACCACCAGCTTCGGATTTTTCCCGTTTATTTTGAAAACACTTAAGCGATTTAATGTCCCATTACCTGCCCCTGACCTGCTATTAGGCTGACCAATAATGGAGAAGAGCTTCCAGCGCTGGTCTTGGGCCCTCCTATTCCTTTAAAGCCCCTCCAACTCTAGAGGATGCAGGGGCCTTGGCCTTTCCCGCAAAACGTTCAAATTTTACCCACTATTTGCCGATTTTTCCCGTTTTCTCAAATAAACACTGTTCCGTGATTCCACCCAGACTTCCAGCAGGGCCCAGCCACTGGCAGGCGCAGGAGCGCCGTTTGGGGAGGCAACTCGGGAAAAATAGTAAAAATATAGTTTTTTTTTGTTAAAAAAATCAGCCAAAATATCACTATTTGGGGGACATGGCCCCTTACCCCTCCCCCTCCCCTCTGGATCCGCTAGTGGGTCCAGCATGCCTGGAACGTCAGGTAGTGCCTCTGGGCCTATACCTGATTCCCAGCGGACACCGGCCCAACAGACGGATCGACTTGTGAAGAGCCCTCAGTAGGTTCTTGAAATGTCAGGAAGTCTACTGAACATCTCAGCATCTGAAAATCCAGTAGGGTCCAGCTTGCCTGGAAGATCAACGAATGCCCCTAGTCCTGGACTGGATCTTCAGCAGAGCCTCCCTGCACCATCGGTAGCAGAGCTGGACCTCTCCGCAGATGGGCCTGGGCCGTATACGCAGCAGAATCTCCCCGGACAAATCAATGAGCAGCAGTCTGCCATGACCCTCACGGTGAAACTGGTCCTGTCCTGATCCTGCCCTACTGCCCTGTTCTCGCCTGCAGCAGTCTGCCCGTTGCTTAAAGAGCTGAGGCCGAGGAAGAGAATCTCGCGTCAGAGGAAAGCAGCAGTGTTGACGGATATACCAAAAAACAGCTTCTGGAAGAGGATGCGGAAAAGAAGTAAAAAGAAAACCAGCAAGGACCAGAAGTACAACAGATGGCACAGGCTAGAAGCAAAGGCAAGGTGGGTGCAATAAAAGCACAATGAAGCAAATAAATGTTAGGAGGAAGCTTTACAAAGATGTCGAGGAGTTCAGCGATGAAAATGAGACACTATGCCTGGTGTGCTGCGACACTTTCTCAAACAGCCGCCCGGTTGAACAATGGGTACAGTACCAGGAGTGCCGTGGATGGGCCCACCGTCTTTGTACGGGTGATTCCTCAAAGTTTGTGTGTAAAAACAGTACCAGTGACTGAGAGTGAGAATATTCGGTGTTTGGGTGATAAACATGGAAAATGAGGACATACTCTCGTTAAGCGGCTCAACGTACCCCGGAGCGTGGCTCAACTTACCCCGACACGGGGCGAGTTGAGCCATTTGACTTTGACCTATTCATGATCAAATATCTCACACAGCGACAACATTCAAGCGTTAGCACACGCATCACTTGAAAGCCAAAAGAATAGGCTTTCCAGCAATGGCAGAACGAAGTCTATACCCTTAGCCATCTCTGAGATATCCGACCAAAACAAAAATCATATTCAACTAGCCCCGGTCTCCCCTATCTGTGTCGGTATATTTGTCAAAATCACTGTTTACTATTTGTTCACAATCACTACATAAGTTCAAGTGGGCCTGAGTTGACCAAATAAATGCATGCCCTTTCAACAAACTATTGTAAGTGTTATGATTTTGTCATCATATTCACGTGAAATACGCTGCTCGCCGTTGAGATCAAGGTTACTGTTAAATGGGTGAAGGAAATTGCTTTCGATTTATACTAGATTGCTGCCAAATGCGCCCCAATTTGGTATGTTCCAGCTGGTCCTCCCAAAGACTTGGTAGAATCTCCTAGAACTTAGTAGGAAAGGGTGGTGACGTCATCAGGGGAGGACTAGATTTAGTAGGAAACTTGGTTGTAGCCGTATCAAAAGTACTCCGATTGGAGCATTCCTGGTTAGTCTTGGTGGCACGTGAATAGTGAAACGATTCAACAGATAAGACGATTAAACAAGGCCCTGGAAACAGTTTGAGGAAAAGTTTAACATAGAACTGATTGCTCCTAGCCCGTAACCGTCTGATATAATAAAAAAAACAGCAGCCGGTCATAAACGAGTGAAGTATGTATGTACACTTATAGTGTGGTCTTGTGTGATGAGACAGCCACATCAGAAACTTATGATGGGTTCTCTCAACCCGTTTAAGATGGCACTCGGCGGTTCCGGTCCAAATCGTCGACCAGTACTCGAGAAGCGATGTAACATTCGCGTTATGAGCGGCGATTGCAGCCTGTTTGTTCCGTTCACAGCGAAGGGAGGCCGAATCAGGGGGCTAGCGATTGAATCGGAGATATGTAATTTGTTGGTCCATGGCCTACTTCATGCTAGAATTGGTTTACGCAGCTCAGATATTTATCTCTTTTCTTGGGCCTAGTCAGCACCGAAATTACCATTCCTGTCTAATTAAAAAACGGTAAATTTAGATACACCCCACGATGTCTTCCTTGACTTCTTGCACGTAGTCTTGGTGTCGTCCTGATTCATAGAAAGTTGTCGCCATACCAAGTTTTCTTTCCCATCGATTTTTGAAGGTCGTGATTTAATCTAGTTGTTTGCAGACTCAGATAAATGGGAGGGGTAGAGCTGCTTCCCCAGTCTGAGACTTTCACTCCTCGAGTTTGTAAGATGAGAGAAAGCATAAAATAAGCATAATTTCCTATCAAACAAATCGAATGGCTGCAACAAGCTCAGGAGCAGAGCATTCTATTTGGCACGACAGTCTTATAAATGCCTTGAAATAAAATGAGTTTTTCCTGCAATGGCTCACGAGATCGCAAGCTGGCCACCTCCGATGATTTCCAGAAATCTGCATCCGTGGGTAGGGAAATGTGCGGGTTTGATATCACAGCATAATCTCCATCAGGGCACTGGTTGGCAGGGTAGCTATAGCTTCAGCAGCAACGGTCCAGGTGCGTGCTTCACTTTTACGAGTCATCAGAGGGTGCACTTATCTTTTTTGGCGTGTAGGGGAGGAGCAGGGGCGTTACCGCGTATTGGGAGATGTGCTCGGATCTGTACACGACTGGAGGGGTGTGGGGTTGAGGGGGAGCAAAATGCAAACTTATAAGTTTGTATTTCGACCTCTATAGACGCCGAATCGGAGAGGGGCTTCGGGCCAGTTCTCCTGCGACCACAGAAGAAAATTAGAGCAGGCTCACCCTGATGGGCGAGGCACGAGCCGGTCGAGTTTCGACATTTTGAGACGTTCCCCGTGACACGCCAGTTGGGAGGGACGCCTAACTCCCGTACCCCGCTACCGACACCCGCTGAGACGAGTCATCTTAAAGAGAGCTTTGAGATGGAATGAAAAGGCCCCTGTTGGATATTTCATTCGCCCGCTCTCCTCGTCACCGTTCGGCTGCTGCCGGGAGTAGTGGGTCGCCTGTTTAGTGCTGCCACCTTGTGACATGATTTAAAACTATGGTTCCACTTCGACTGGCTAGAGTCAAAGGTCACTTTACTTGTCGAAGGAATTCCTGTGAAGGTGAAGGAAATTGTCTGGACATGACGTGTATTAAGGTTCTTTGGCGCTTTTGATACGATTACGTGGCGAGTGAGCCGTTGTGGAATTTAAAGGGTGTGGCAGAGAGGGATTGACACTGTGAACGCTGAGCTGTGAGAACGTGACTGATCGTCAGTGACAGGGCATGGCGCCCGTGGATTGATCCCACTTTTGGTGATAGTGGGGAGGCGTAAAGCCCTTTTGTTCCTTAAATGATCGAGTGAGATGGCATGGCACCTCTTATCAGTTTATTTTCGAGTGCTTAAATTTCTATAACTTTTTGTCGTTTCCATTGGACTGTTGTTGAACTTTCGTCCTGTTTTGGTGGCCGCTAATATAGCGAACAAGATATTCAGTTTTTGCGACAGTGGTTTGAGGTAAAAGCGACAATTTTAACCGATCAGCCCAATTCCTAGCCTGAACCATAAAAACGGTTCAGAAGGGAACTATCAAGGAGACAAGACCGTTGGTACCTACAAGTAAACAAATGAAGTGAGACTGATGGTTGCAGCTCTGGCAAAGGGATGGCCCACTCCATCCGATACATTTTCCGCCCGAAACAATAAACACCACAGACAAACCACCTCCAGCCAACAGCTACCGACCAGGTCCCAGAGAACTGGGGCGACACGTGCTGATGCTTCTCAACGGGATGATTTCGTACTTTACAGGATAAACAGGCTGTGAGGCTGTGGAGGAGAACGACTTCAGCTTCTGTAACAACTGATTGATTCGCAGTGTGCGATTAGAACTGAGTGATTCGCAGTGCGCGATTAGGAGCCGATATGAGCTCTAGCTTATGTGTTTCTCCGTTTTTCAAGTTTCTCATAGAAGCTAGGTAAGGTGGAATTTCTCAAGCATGGCGTATTAAAGTTCATCGTATCTGTGGCCGTTCCTCGATTCGGTTTCGGTGTCTAGTGGAGAGGAGATCTGAAGGGAGATCACTGAGAAACGGTGTTCTCTCGCCTATAGTTTAAACGTCTGGATGATTTCCGCCAAAAGGTACGCTTCTCCCACGGTGGGATGCATGCGCAGTACCGCGCCCTGTCGTGCTCCAGGGAAATCGGAGCCTCATTTCCCGAGGGCGCCTTACCACTAACGCATCTTCTTGAAATAATTTACCTAAGGGGAAAGCTGCTCCCATCGCAGACAAGACATGAAACAAGACTTGGCAGAGATGGATATTGTATTACTCTTAGAAGCCTTTACTGGGTCATAAAAAAACAGTATGAACACCTGAGTCTCTTTTTTGTTGCCCGGCTCGTATTTTTGCTTCAGTTCTGAGCTCTGGTCCTAATAGAATCCAGTGTTGTTCTCTTTGGTGACTAATGAAGCCTCCTGCCAGGCAAAATACGGTAGAACTGAGGGTGCCTTATCGTAGTTCTCACGTGAGCCAATACACAGCTCGGTGGAACTGCTGCGGACAGCGTGAAAACCAATCAGAAATGGATGTCACTCCCCGCCGTGCCCTGCCAACTCTGTGTAAATTTGGGGTCATCTGAATGCATAATATTTACCGGGCGTATACACAGAGACGCGTGGCTAACAGGGCGCCATTTGCTGCGCCTCCAGGCTATGGTAAACACCGGTTTCGCGCGCTGTTCAGTGGGCCGTTGTGGTCTCCGCGGGCTGCAACCGCCGAAAATAAGCGGCCGCCGCGCCGCCAGAGCAGACCGTTGTCGCCGCGCCATCCATCGCCGCTCAGCGCCACCACTGTCGACGCTGCGCCGCAAAAACCGCGCCGCGTAAACTGGCCCGGCCAGGCTGGCTGTCGATCAGAGGGGTGGCTTCTGTTTCAGAGTTGGTGTCTCTGCGGGCCGTATCTAAACACAGCGCAGCGTGGCCGCGCGGCCTGGCCGGTTTTTACCTGGACAGGCGCTCGATCAGGGCGGCGGCCCAGTAAGATAGGCGCCGGCCGCCTGACGTGGAGTTATAACGCGGGGTGACAATGGACCGGCGCCATCGCCCGCTGTCCATCTCCACCGGGGCCTGTCTCATCGACGCCGCGACGCTGCTGGGAGCGACCCCGGCAGCTCCGGCTGAGATGGCGCGGGCCCCGGCTGGAGCGATCGCCGCATTGTCGCTCAGGTGTCGGTGCGAGGCTCTCCGTGCCGACCCGTCGCGCTCTCACGGACGCCGCCGCGAAGACCCGTCGGCGCGAGATAGATGGCAGAGCCGTGTCCCCCATTCACCTGGGGTGGTCTGTGCCCCGCGCGCGGGGGCCGGTGACCTCGGTCGGTGTCGGACCGCCACCTGGTGGCATCAGTCAGGTGCCGCCCAGGCACTCCCACCTGCTTACTGATGAGGCTGGTCCTGCTCGGCTGGTTCGCATCCCCGCCGTGCCGTCCGGTCCGGCTTGCGTGCCGTCGGCGCGAGGCCTCGTTTGTCAATGTCGCTGACAGCGGGCTGGGTAGGGGTGCATTTCTCAGGAAAGGTTGTAACGCCAGCTGATGCGAATTCGGCAGCCAATAAGTGCATGATTAACATTTATAGGAAATAAATACCGAGTAGCATCAAACAGTTTGCCTGAAGCCGCTATTTGGATGGGCTATACATTGATATAAGCTATATAGCATATCGAGCTCTGTTGATAGAGGAGTAAACAATGATAGAATCTTTTAAGAAAAATTCGTCAACAGAGCTAGCGTTTTCAACTGTCAGCCTACTGAGACATATTATATCGCTCTCACATAATTTTATCTCTAATCGGTCTCTTAATGGTTATCTGAGACTAGTAACACCTCAAATCACTCTCAGATGTTAGTTTTCTCATTTCGAAATGTATGTAAACGTATCGGTTCCTCGCGCTCATGGAGCCCTGCTCCACACGCTGCAGTCGCTCTCTATTGCTGAGTAGTCTTGTTGAAAACATTAAATTGAATCAAAATTGAATGACCTCTGATCAGTGCAATGGCCTACGTCGATTTCCACCTGAATTGACACTCGCTATGACGTTGATTGCTCTTAATTGCCACTGATTGATAAAGACAAGTTTTTCCAGATCTGATAAGGTGAAAGGTGGCTACATTTTCCTTCAGCGTACAACCTCATGAGGTCACAGTTTGGAGCGTCAAAAAGATAATCTAGAACTACCATTCTTCAATGCCTCAAGCTTTCATGCCCTTTGCATTACAAATATTGTCATAGTAGGTATACTATAATATTATCATATATGTAGTATTATATAGATATAATCGAATTGAGCTGATCACGTAGACAAAAGCAGTTGTTTGTCATCAAATGCTTGACCACTTTTACCATCTGGACAGTGGCGGGTCCAGCACTTCATTTGGGGGGCTCGAGCATCCCCCGCCATTGCCTCGAAACTGCCCTCGGCTATGCATTGACTCTAGGCACTCTGACGTTTGGGGGAGGGGAGAGTCGTAACACCATATAGCCAGGTTATGTATCAATATTAACCCACATGAAAGTCAATTTCAAGGTCAAAGGTCTCATGCCCTGGTCATTGACTGCAGTATTCCGGTCAGGCATTACTCAGTGGCATTACTCAGTATGACGTATGTTATGTTATGGCTTTATAGTTGAGGCTACTTAGGGTCAAGGTCAAGATCAAAGTTTTTCAAGCTCAAACGCTCATTTCCCGCCCAAAGGCTGCTATAGTTCCGGTTATATTGTATATAACCACCCCCTCACCTTGGGTGCGCTACTGCATGTAACCATGAAGACGAAATTGATCACATTCAACGGTGATGTGTTTGTTCATATACCAGCACAATGGTATCAGATTCCTGCCGATAAATACGAAACCTTGGCTTGGTCCATGACCGGACGGAATTTTTTTACGGAATTGGCGTTACGTCGATCGCACATAACTATTTTTCCAAAGAGCCTGCCTTACGTTTTATGTCACTCTGTGTGTACTTACTTACCTGGTAAAGATCAGTGAGCTGCTCGTTCTCTTTTTTAATGAAATTCTTAAGTCCAAATGCTATATCAGCTATAAACAGGTTTACCCGCGTTTCTACACTAAATCGCAACTCCATGTTTACACCATCAAGGACGAAACTCAAGTGACGATTAAAAGAACATTCAACAAATGCGTGTGCGTGCTGTGACTCTATTCCCTGGTGTTATTTGAAGTGAACTTTGCAAACAAGGAAGGGTTGGTTTATGTATCTCGGTTCTCACCCCATCGTGAGGTCGGACAATGGCCTGTGCAAATACAAGCTGCGATTCTGCGAATGGTTACTGGGTATGCTAGTGTACAGAGACATCAATTGAAAGCTCGGTTTTCCCATACTGTAACCCTTGCACTTTTTCGCAATTATTGAGTGGAGACATCAACGACAGTAGGTTAAAAGTCTAGTCGACAAGCAATGTCAACAGTTGCTAATTCAACTCATTGTAATCAATGCACTGTATTTTCGCGGTGCCCCGGCCCACCTCCCTCCAAGCCTCCAGGCATATCTCGCCGACGGCCGCCGTCCCCGACCGGCAGCGCGCGCGACATGCCCTTGTATAATATGTCACCACCACCACTGCCGCAGCATGACGCAGCTGAAACTTGCAGGGCAGGTAGACGAAACATCTTGCCATAGCTTAGAAGTGATCTCAGGGTGGGGGAGGCGACGCAATTTTTTGTATGCTTATCGACAATTGACTTAGTCTCAAAATGTATGTGAAATATATAGGGTACATATTTTGCTCTCCAAATTTAATTGTATTGATGACTGGAGAAAACCGTTTGCAGAATCGCATTCTTCATGTCTTAGGCTTTCTGATGCACCCTAGTTTGTCTCATCTTGCACGTTTTCTTAGCCTTCAAAAAAGCACCGAAAAAGAGCATTGCTCTTGGCCTTTGGCGTGTTGTGTGGCGAGAGATTCAAAGGCAGCAGTTTGATGCCTTGTTGTGTCGACTTCAAAGGCCTCAAATTTTTTTGTTTGACATTTTCTGACACTGATCATTTTGCTACTAGTTGCAAACATCAAAATATCAGTTTTAAAAATAGTCAGAAATCCGAATAATGTTCCCATTTTGGCCTCCGTTAGAACACTGTGCGGTGGCGTGGGTTGTCGGTCACATGCCTCACCAGCTATAGATGGCCCAGGATCGCAGGCAACCGACCCACGGCCGCTGCTTTTTACCTGTCCCCATAAGGCCTTGAATATGCGATGAGCCGCGAGGCGCTAACAATGGTGACACCGGTGGTGTCGGCGCGCGGCCACGATTCCGCACGGAAACCGCGCCGACTTTTTGCGTCAAAGGTACCGCGAGATGCCGCGAGATGCTCACTCACGCTGCTCATGCGCACGAGGATGAGAGCATTCCCGTGTCAGATTTGCAGAACTAGGCCCGACCTCATGTAGATTTGCCTTCTGTGGCGCTGTAGTCATCAGGCGTGAATCGGGAGATGTGTGGTTTTTCTTCTGGACATGATGCCAGGGATGTTGCCGCGCTGGTGTCAACATGGTCTTCAGCAGCCGCACCAGATTCGCGGCGACGCTCGGCTGCCGCAGCTGCTGCCGACGGTTGCCCCTGTCGTCCCCATTAGACACGTCCGCTTCTTGTTTTAGCAACTGGTCGGTGCGATACTCGTGCCACGCTTCAACATGTATTTTCCATCTAGTGTGCCAGGCGCGGATCCAGGAGGGGCGGATGTCATTTCCACTGACCTCCGATTTTCACTGTCTTTTCAAAAAGGATATGTTTTCACGATGTTGGGCCCCTTCCTTTGCCCCTCCCCCTCAAACCATCGGCCTGGATCCGGCACTGAGATGCCTGCCCTGCTCTGGGTGAACATCAACATATTCTTTGGCGACGGGAACGGCTACTGATCTTCCACTTGGAGTGGTCCGTCGTTATGAGACTATGTTTGTTACATCGTTCTTGAAGAGGAATGCAGGCGAGTTGAAACTGATAATAAAAGTTAAGATCTCAGTTTGAGGTTTAAAAGGGAGTTGTTCTAATATACATGTGAAATAGCTTTTTCGATTATATTTCGAGAAACTCAAATGAAATAAAAGCACATAGGGACAAAAGAGAGGTATACATAGCCCGTAACCACAGTTCTATTGGTATACCAATAGTATACCAATAGCCCGTAACCACACACCCCTCTGCGTCACACAAACATTCACCGCCCAAGCTCTAGCTGCGGCGCGAATATGTCATAAAGTGTTCTCTTTCTTTGAACCCTCACATACAATGAGTTCCGTGCAGTATCCCTTAACTCTCGTCCCGGTGGAGGGGTGTTTGAACACCCCCTCAGGTTTTTCCGGTGCCACAAAAAAAACGGTGGTGCGAAGCGCCACCGTACTTGGCACATCTTATCCTTTATTAATTCCGCAACTTTCCTCAAAATTGCAAGGTTGGGTCATCTCAGGTCAGGTCACCAGTGCAAGTCAAGTGACCTCACCTCCAAAAATGCTTAAAGTGGCATAAGTAATGAATGGGTGAATCCATCGGATTACAACTTATATCACACTATACTAGCCCCGCCGAGTTCTACAAAATGTGTTCCGGGATTTTTCATATCGATGGCCTAAGGTCAAGTACGGAGTACGGACCATAACCTTTTCATAGGAAATACATGGGAAAAACAGAAATGGGGCTGTATTTGTGTAGATAAAGCTGAGAATACCTTCATATTCTCCAAATAAAATTATCCTGGGCCCCTTTCCAGGTATATGTTGCAGTTTTTGACCTGTGACCTCTGAGAGGTCATCTGGGGCTACTTAAGCAGTTTTCAGACATAGGTCAATAACTTTGTATGAAATGATACAGCCTTTATTTTGATATCATTGCGTTTGAATAGCTATTGCAAGTCTATTGATATGCATATCGACTATGCTAGGTCAAAAAGTGACCTTGACTTGACCTGAGGTCAGGTCATTTTTTACCTATTATAGTCATATCATACATCATTCGATTTGCCGTGACAAGAGGAAGCGAATGGTGCTTACAAAATGATTCTAACTCAACTCTGTCAGATTCAAGAACCCAAAAACTTGACTCAAAATGTCACCTTCTTTGACCTGTTATGACCTCAATATAGACCTGAGCCAAAAAGTAACTGATATATTTTCTTCTTGAATTTGTATGGGCTATCCATCAGTGTTCACGTTTTTTTTCTATTCCGCATAGGGGCGAGTTCGATGGGGAGTGTCCGAACACCCCCCACCTGGGCGAAGGTGGCTCGGAGGCACACCGGGGTGCGGGTTAAGATGAACGATAAGAAGTCCGGAGCCAAAAT
Source organism: Lepas anatifera (assembly GCA_034440635.1). NCBI lineage: Eukaryota > Metazoa > Arthropoda > Thecostraca > Lepadidae > Lepas > Lepas anatifera. Next base: position 1,535,937 of record JAOTON010001748.1, on the reverse strand, counting down.
AGGGTAGCGCCCACATTTATGTCTGGAGCTCCATTAAAAGTGAACCGCGTGCACGAAGAAGAGGTGGGCCCTCAAGAATTGATGATGTAGTTTGCGCCATTTCTCTGTCCATCAAATTTGTATGCGCCAAAAGTTTATCTTCATCAGAAGGTGGCATTCCCGTAGGTGCTTCCTAACAGCATGAGAGTGAACTTTTGAGACATTCTATGTAGGATTTTCGCTCTGTGGTATAACGATGGCTGGTCTGCCACGTGGCAGTTCTGTCGACCTTAGAATTACAGCATTTCATCAGGATATTAAATGACACGATGTTCTGCCTTCTAAAAGCTGGATGTGTCAGGCAAAAATATCGTGCCAGAAGGTCATAGCCAGAGGCCAGACGTAATGCGAATTACCAGAAAAGGAAACGATTTTGCAACAGCCAATAAAACGAATGCAATGGACGGACACGTTCCCAAATTTCTGTAAATATATTCCTGGACACCTTCGAATTCCATCAACACATCGGCCAAATGCACATGTGCGCTGGAGACAAAAAAAACATTTTGTTTAATATCACGCTTTGTGATTGCCACCAACAGGACTTGAATAGTTGGATTGCCAACGCATAGCATTACTGCATGCATATGGAACTTTAATCCAGAAGTTTCGTCACCGGCAACAAAATTAGGGGCAGTGAATCCCCATCCTGCTGTATACGAGACACTTTCCCTTCTAGAACCAGAACTCATTGGACTTGGACTCGCGGTTGCCTTCCACACCGGCTGGTTGCAGAGTTTGCCACCTTCTTCTTAATTTGGCTGCAATCCAGAATTTTGTTCATATTTGTGTTCGATATGAGGGGCTAACATGATACTGTGGGATGCTTGAATAGCTGGCTTTTTTCCACCGGGAATAGAGGTGGTGAAGGTGGCGACGAGGGCATTACGGCGAGTTCTTAACGGCTTCGGATCCGCGTGTTTTCTTTCGATGGTGATTTATGCTTGGGTGGTCGCCCTCACCATCTCTTTAGGATCCGTCCCAACATCGCCATGAATGTTTATTTATTTCGTCCCAAAAAGATTGCACACGCCCTATAGGGACCATAGCCATTGACTAAGCAATCAAGATACCACAATAAAATCCAGTTAAATCTGTCATTGGGACCAGTATACCCCAAAGCCCCGCCTTTTTCCGCCCAGGCCGTGTTGGCGCCGTTTCGGGGCGGGCTCCAGGCACCCTCTTGGCCGTGTGTGGTGCCGCCGACGCCGCCGACGACGCCGCCGGGGCCCGACGGGGCGCCGGGGCGGCTGTTTGCGTTGGATGGTGCGGTGACGGGTGACGGAGCCGGCCTGTCGACGGGAGCAGGCCACCGCCGGATGTGCCAGCTCGTCGCGTCGACGCCGATGCGGAATGTCGGCGATTATACAGCGCGCGGCGGGCTGTAAACCGACCGCCGAGTACAGAGGCCGGGGCGGCGCGCTGATTTATCGGCGGTGGTGACGGACGAGTCCGTCAGAGGATGCCGGCAGACTTCAGACACCTGAGGTGCAAACTGTTGGGAGGGAGGATACGTCGGAGCTGGTGCCGATCTCACGGGAGTCATGTATGAAGGTGCGCAGTGGTGATTTCGGGCAGCTTTTTGCAGTCTTCACGAGAGGCTGGACGCATGCATGTAGACTGAGCCTCATAGGACTGCTGTTCTTTTAATTTTCCGCGGATGCTCATGAGATGGAGGTAGAGCTCTCTGGCAAATACTTTTTGAGCCCTGATATAGGAGATCCAGTGGTCCTTGCTGCATACCAGAGGGTTGTATATCTACAACTCACGAATGTCGATACCAGTGGTGGACACAAGGTGGGGTAGGGGGCTGAAGTCCTCACCCTTATTTTTGACTGCCCATTGTAATTACATAGTAAGAGGTTACTCAAGGTTAAGGTGGGGTAAGAATGAGCCCCCTAGCCCCCTCCCCTGAAATAAAGCCTGAATCTGTCACCGGCTTATGGTGTCTGACCTCCAGAGGCTGCAAGTGAAAATCATGTTGGGCAGTGCAGGAATACAGAAGTTCCAAGCATTACACCTTAAATCACAGCTCTGCGCTAAAAACTTCCATTGAGGCCTTAAGTCGTCCCGTTTTTTATGCACTTTGGATTGGCACGGGGTTTGTATTTAGTGGCGGGCAAAAAGTGAGCGCTGCGGGCATCCAGTAACACGCTGCCACTGCGGCGCCAACAATAACACCCGGATACCAATAGGCACCAGGGTCGTATCGGTTGGACTGGACCCCGCCAGGCTCGTGTCAATCAGGTCTGACCACAGTTTACAAACACATCACACTGTGGTCAGCAAGCGACACGCCGGCCTCCCGACCGCGAGCTGTAGCCAAAGCTCTCTGTCCGAAGCTCCCTGGAATCACGAACAAAGACACGTTTGATTGATGGCGTCTGATTGATATTCGATGCTGACGCCGTCTTAATAATGTGAGCTGTAATACGTCTTCAGACGACCGGCGATAGACATATTTATGGGGTGACTTCAAGGGCCCGGACTGAATGGCTAAAGAGGTCTGGCGAATAACTTTGTTGAATCTGTTTGGCTTAATCCTCGCCCCATTGGGCCATCGATGCCCCACTAAGATTTTTAAGAATGGCAGGAAAACGGCTATGACTAACGACGGTGGCAGGAACACCTCACTTTAGCGTTTGAGCTGTACCATGGCTACATTTCTAAGCCGATCGATTTGAAACTTGTTATACTTGATGACCCCGCTAGGGTGTACAAATTTATATACGGGATTCTTAGAGTTGGTGACCTGAGGTTAGGTCACGAGATGACCTCTCTCATAGAAAAAGCCTGTGGAAAAGCTGCTTTATGATCCAAAAGCCACAAAATCGACTGAAAATGTTCAGATTGTTCAGAATAACATTCTTTGCCACCCTTTCACTTATTTCAGGGGAGATATTTGCCCTTTGACCTATCTGAGGTCATCACAGGTCACCACGGGTCAATAGCAGTATTTTGACGATAACTTTTGACCTATAATTGTTGGGGTTTAACGACACACCAACTGCCAGGGTCATACGGCGTCGCCAACTCTCACCCTGTTGGAAGGGATTTGGGGATCAGATCGACTTATTCAGAGGCTCCGCCGGACTGAACCCGGACCGGTGGCTTAGAAGACAAGGGTGCTATCCACTAAGCCACCTCATCCCATAACTTTTGACCTAATAAAGCCTGAGCGCTAAATTAAACGTCATCGTGTATGTCTCGTCATTGGCTTTCATTTTCTATATGGTAAGGTCACTTTCTGACCTTCTGTGACCTCAGATCATGCTAGGTCACGAGGTGCACTGGCGGGAAGTCATTATTTTCCACATAGCTGAGAAATCCCTGGCATTTTCCTATCAAATTTACTGTGCCAGATCTCATTAACTCTAATGGCAGGAGAGCTATACCTGGTTTTTTTAAGCATTGCATATTTCAGTGGAAATAGCCAATTGTGACCTAATTTGACTTCTTGAGGTCAAACCTGACCGCTTAAATATGGGAAGTAAAACCATAGTGAATTCATACGAGCTTTCTAATGCACTTCAAATATTTGTGCCAACCCTCGTATTTTCGAAGTTAAAGGGGGCATCGATGGCTCCGGTGGGGCGAAGGTGGCGACTGACCCCCGGTGGGGCACGGGTTAAAGCTAGATACTAGCTTTGGTACTAAAACCAGGAAGTGTTGAGGTGCTTCGACTCATCACTGAAGTCAAATTCCTGCCTTCACCAGATTCTGGTGCGCTGATGCGATGCATGTGACGTGCTTGAGAGCCTGTGTTGAACATTTGCGATTGCTCTCCCCCGTAGCGGTGGCAAGAGCATGACAGGCCACCGCAGTTTTGATTCGGCTGCGGTGAGACACTTGTCTACACCGCTGGTCCGTCAGCGCGCTCCGCCAGTACTCGCTCCTTCCAGCGCGACAAAACACACGTCATAAGCTGTCACTGGGCGCGCCGTTTCCGCCGCGGCGGCGCGCCAGGCTTGGCGCGGCGCAGCTGCGGCGATGTCGGCGCGTCATAACAGCGAGTGAGCGCTAATGAAGCTATGACGCCGGCGCCGCGCCTCGGGCCGACTAATAGCGACCGCTGATGATGGAAACTAATGGTGCGAGCACTGAGGGTGCCACCCTCTTTGTGGGTGGGAGCTGGCGCGGCCCTCCGGCTCTCCACACCTCCTCAGAGACTGACTTGGGAAAGGTTAGGAAGAGAAGGCTTACAGGCGCCTCTCCCCTAACTATCGAACTAGGTCTGGCACTGGGCAGATACAACTTTTAGCCTCACTTGATGTTTGGAAAGTTTGGTCAGTCTCATGCATTCTGAGCTGATGAAGTAGTGATATCTGTGATATTTACTATGTTAGCGATACTCGTAGTATATGCTTTATTTGAAGCATTAGTGATATTTCTGACATATGTGATTCTTGTGATATTTCCATGTTTTTACGTTTATGATATTTCAATAATTGCAACCGGATTTGCTGACTAGTGATTGACTAAGATTTAATAGCTGTAGGTGGGTATAGCTAGATTGTAGATTGCTGCACCATAAAACTACCTTTCCCTGATCAGAATATTTTACGGATTTTCATGTGTTTTTACATCTATTTCTAGCAAGTAGACACGGGCGTGCCCCGCACTCCATCTACTCTAAAGATCACTGATCATACATGGTGAAGCTGGAAGGAAACTGAAATAGATAACCATTTCTCCCAAATAGTCATTCAAATTAAAGGATAAAGAGCCTCATCGTGGCGCAATGCTCGGTAATATCTACAGGAAGGAAGGCTTGTGGCCCGTCTTTGCTGTTTTGCGCGAGTAATTGGCCTGCCCGTAGAAGGATCAGTGGGAAAGCTGCTTCATTTCCGGCGAGCGATGTAATACTATGAAAAGAGATTTCCTCTCGGGTGGCCTTCATTTCGCCGCTGGGTCTTTAGGCAGCAGGAAAGGGAATTGGGAGAGTCGCCGGAAACAAGGAGGGGAGAGCGGAGTCTGCTCCGCCGGAGGGCCTCAGATGAGTGTATCTCGGGCGCAGCAATCTCCCCCGATCGATAATGTACCCCCGCTGGCACCCCAGCCACTGTGCCACATCATCGCGTTTCAGCTGAGAGGAGGCGCGACAATGATACTAAAGGAGAGGAGAGCTAGGGCGAAAACGCTACTTCTGAGGGCGTGTTTGAAGCCTTATGTCATGAGCGTCAAATGCGTAGTTTGGTTCCTTTATGAAATGTCCTGGTCACACTTCTGTATGCAGCACATGACATCAAAAATATGGTTTGTCATTGCTTATGAATGCTGGAATGGAACCAGACTTCCCATCAATACAGAATTGAGAAATCTGTTATTAAGCCCTCAATCATGATGAAAACAAAACGCGCTAGGATGGGGATCGTCAGAGCATGTCTGTCATCTATAGTTGGCCCCTCCAGAGATTACTCAGTTCCATAAGGGAGCTTGCCTTCGCCGTTGATCGTGGCAATCTTGGCGAACGTCAGTGGTGATTCACCCTGTCATTAAGTAAAAGACCCGAAAAAGAAAGCCCAGCAGGCTTGATAGACGGGACTGGTGACTTCAAAGGGCAGTTGATAGATTTAGGTATGATACTAGATTTATTACTACTATGTTCTCACTGATCTGCCTCGGTTCAGACATGTGTGCGCTTCTGCCGAAGGGGAGGATGGAGGGGGATTGTCGTCACTGCCATGCCATCAGGCCGGTCCTGCCCGGGAGCTACGCCAAAATCAGTCCGAATGCCCCCGCAGCAGACGCATTATTGTAAGAGGCTTACTGGGAAGCCCGCGGACTGGCGGCGTATAAGCCGAGGCTTGGCGAACGCCTGCTTTTGCCGGAGGGCATTAAGCAATGTTTGCTACGATTCTGAATCAGACGAGCTAAAACTTTGACTGGCGGAGAGATGGAAAAACGATGGTTAGCAGAAACGAGGAAAAACTGACGTTTTCAAAAGTGTTTTGGTGATGTTTTGACAAACGTGATTTACAAGCGCTAATCGTATCGGCATCGGTTCAAGCGCCAATCATATTTCAGGGGCGCCGAGGATCGATGGGGGTACGTGCCCCCCTTTGTCCCCATCCCCCTTCAAGATATATCTGATATATATATATATATATATATATATATATATATATATATATATGATGGCCTCAGATGTATCTGAGGCCATCAGAGGTCTCCGGAGGTAAAAAATCATAATTTGTCAATAATTTGCACAGATATACTTGAAGTTTGCTGACCTCTGGAGATAGAAGTGTTGACGTGAGGTATTATTGTTTGACGTACTGGAGAACGCCGTGACATTTCCACATCAAATGTATTTTTTCTAAACCACACCAGCTCGTATTGGAGGGGAGCTGTGCCCAGTTGTATCAAGCAATACACGTTTTAATGGAAATGGTTTGACCCTGGAAAGCAATACACGCTTTACTGGAAATGACTTGCCCACCCCACCCGACTTTTCCCAAGTTAGGGGTGACCTCACATACCTCTCTCGGAAGCGGCGACTCCCGGGCGGGTATGCCCAAAATCTAAACATGCTCTCTGTTTCACTCCGTTGCAATATGCTGCACGACTGTTTAGCACCAGTCTGGTGCAGACTTCTTACCTGTCAACAGCCGATCATCGGCCATTTTCGGATCCACACGTGTGTAACGCCGATCATCCCGAAGGATCCAGCCGTCTCGACTGCGCCGCTCCGTTGCGTCGCTGCCGCTCCCGCGTTATGACAGGCGCCAATTACGACGCGCAGCGTCGCTCCCGCCGCAGATGTGCGCCGTCCTAAACACATCGGTGCCAATTTGGCACCAGAGCTGCCATATCCGGAGCTTAGCCGTGCAATCCGCACCGCTGCCGTGTCAGCCCCGGGCGATTGAAGCCGCTGCCATTGTGCGGCCACGCGACACGCAAGCTCCACCGCAATTGGCTGCTGCAGCACACGCTCGGCACGCGCTGATGAGACAGCTGTGTTAACCCAGCGCTTGATAAATGGTAAGGCTGCCCGTGCGCGTGCGAACAGGCCGCCTCCAATCTCGGCGTGTACTTAGCACTGGGCACTGACATTTGGGTGAAAATCTCATTTGCTAAAGCAGGAGAGCAACGTCGTTCTGGTTTCCGTCTAATTGAGCTACGATGTAGTCTTAATGAATGTGGCCTGATTTGAATGAATTGCCACACACAAAACCGGTTACTGAGGAAGTGCCGGAAGAACTGTCAATTGATTAAAGCGTTCTACTATTTGTAAATTCAAGGTGCATGAAATCATGGAACTAGAAGTGCCGAGTGTCCTAAAAGGAACGGGCATCAGGCAAAAATATTTTGGGATAGCTGTGAAAATAGTGGGCTCTCCTGCCTCCTGTGCTGGAGGGATAAATCAGTGAATAGATCAGACCAATTCCTCACACAGGTACAGTTAATAATTCTATCATATTTTGAAGGCTAAAACAAGTAGGAACCCATCCAGTGGCGGATCCAGAACTTCATTTAGAGGGGGCTAGAAGAGCTCGAGCTTCCCCTGCCATCGCCTGGGAACAGCCTCCGGCGATGTATTAACTCTATGCACTCTGACATTTCGAGGGGGGCTTGAGCCCCCAGGCTCCCCTTGTATCCACCACTGTACGGATCCATTAGGGACACAGGCGGATCCAAGATCTCTGATCGGAGGGGGCACCTGTAAATAAAATCCAGTAAATGGCGCCATTCGGACCAAAAGGGCATCACCTTTGAACGGTGCAGCCTACTAATGATCCCAAATATTCTCGCCTTGTCACATCCTAGTGAAGAGGGAGGGTAGATAACGACGTTTCAGGGGCATCATACAGGCGCCGAGGCCGACACCATTTCAGGGGGTGCCGAGGCTCGATCGGGGGAGACCATGTCCCTGATGCCCCTGGATCCGCCTATGCCTGGGGAGGGGGCGATTTTACCAGCCCCCGCAGGCCTGCCGGACACCATGATTGGCCTGGCGCGGCTCGGTACCACTGAGACAGCTGTGGGAGCAACTGACGCAATCGAGCCGAGTCCAGACAGTCGGGATTGAATAATGCGATTATGCCGACCGAGTTCATTCCGTCAATCAGGACCCATTTGTGTTCATCTGGCGGCCATTAATCTTGTTCAGAGCCATCGGCGCGGGGCGGCCGGGAACCGTCCCGCTTTCGGTTGGAGTAAGCTACTGACACGCCCAGAGATTCTTTGTGCATCTGACGAGCTAATCCTTGAATGGATGCTATGGCTTGTGAAGAACACATGAACTTATCTGGAGAAAGCAGGCATCTGTTCTATTTCTCGTTTGTGCGTGATTTGTTTCGAAACTGCCATTTCCTGCATTTTTTAAGAGCAAATGGGTGTTCTGGTAATTCACTTAAGAACGATTTTGCCTGAGTTGATATCCCATTTCAAAATGACTGACAACAGCCTTGCTCCCAGATCATCGAATGTCGCACTAGGCAGCCACGCTGCCCTGCAACATAGTCACTTTCTCCGCGCCTGAAGGCATGCCTGCCGCTGAGCTAGGCTGTGCCGCAACTCACTGGCTAGGCTATGCCGCAACTCGCTGGCTAGGCTGTGCCGCAGCTCACCGCCTGCCGCTGAGCTAGGCTGTGCCGCAACTCACTGGCTAGGCTGTGCCGCAACACACTGCCTGCCGCTGAGGTAGGCTGTGCCGTAACTCACCACCTGCGGCATAGGCTGTTCCGCAAATGTCATTCGCTCGAAGCACGAGGACGTAAACAAATGTTTTTGGAGAGAGGAGAGAGAGAGGGGGAAATAGAGAGAGAGAGAGAGAGAGAGAGAGAAAAGAGAGAGAGGAAAGAGAGAAAGAGAGAGAGAGAGAGGGAGAGAGAGAGTTGGCGACGTCATATGACCATAGAAGGTGGTGCTTTGATAAGCCTTTAAACAATAATTATTTCCACAATACATATACCTATTCATAATGTTTATTACAGCACAGAGTCAAATCTCACCTAAAAATTGCCAGTCCTGACCCGAATGGCACCCCCTCCCCGACCCGAATAGCACCCCCTCTACCCCTGGCCAAAGCGCCCCTTCCAATCAGAAATTTTGTATCCACGCATGGCTTGCACAGAGCTTAACACGCCATTGACGGGGGTCTGAGCCACCATGACGGGGGTACCCCCCCCTAAGATCTCGAGAACCACGGTAGGTAGCGAAAACGGTAAACGGCGTTGGGCTGCCCATCCACTTCCCATCGAAAACATTTGGACCATTTTTTGTCAGGTCACATTTAAGGTCACGAGAGTCAAAACATGCCCGTCATAGGATAACATGTAAAATTCAGTTTTTGGGCATTACATCTGAACGATTAAAGATAGAGCACAACGATCCAAACTATATGAATCCTCTTAGCAAGCCGAATCGAATGATATATAATTTGACCTTGCAAGGTCAAATCAAGGATTTGAACTGACCTGAGGTCAGGTCAGGTCAAATTATATAAAATGCATATCATTAGAACCGCAAAGCCCAGGCGAGTCTAATGCAGCTAAAATAAATGCTCTATCACCATTCGTTACTGAGTTATTCCGTAAAAACCATTTTTCCCATGTATTTCCAATGGAGAGGTCATGCCTCGTACCTGACCTTAGGTCATCGATATCAAAAATACCGGAACATATGTAAAAGAACTCGGTGGGGCCATTATGTGATATGAGTTTCAATCGGATAAGTTCACCCTGCTCCGACTTATGCTATCTTAAACTTTTTTGAGGTCGGGTCACTTGACCTGAACTGGTGACCTGACCTGAGATGACCCAACCTTAAAATTTTCACAGAAGCTAAAATGATGAGGAAAAGGTACACCAGCACGGCGGCGCGTAGCGCCGCCGTTTTTCTACTGTCTCCGAAAAACCCGAGAGGGGCGGGTACCCGCCCCCGTCAATGCGCGTGTTAATATAAGTCATGACCAGGCTTGTTGAGTCGCGACTCAGAGTCAGAGTCGACTCAGAGTCGACTCAAACTTTCCTTGAGTCAGAGTTGAGTCCACTCACTTCCAGATTTTGGTTGAGTCTGAGTCGACTCAACTGCTTGACCACTTGAGTTGAGCCAGAATCAGAGTCAGCCTCTAAGCTGTGAGTCGGGATTTGAGTCGACACAGCGCTCTTTTTTCTTGACAGATGTGATCACATAGCTGAAATTTTAGAAACGTTTGCAAATAATTTTGAAGGATATCATATTGCAATTTTCTAATAATAGGGAACTTATTATTATTTAAATCAACACTACACCCATCCCGTGATCAGTCATTAACAAAAATAAGCTGTGCAAAACATACAGTTTCAAAAGCACACACATTTCTTAGTACTTTCCGTTTAATATTAGCAATAGCGTGCAAAATCATACAGACAAATGTGATTTGCAACACATTTAGACTTTTCAACTTGGAGGGTGCACACCATAAAAAGTTCTAAGCTAATAATCATGCAATGATTCACTCTTATCCTTATTTTCTATTTTCTTCCTTTGGTTAACTGAAAACACTAAAAAAGCGAAGTAATATAAGCGCCAGATAGAGGGTACCAAAAACCTTGTTTTGCACGTAAACCTTGAAATGGGTAAAAACGGAAACTAAAAGCTTCAATAAGCTGCTTTTTCAAAGTACTTTCTTGACTTTTCATGGTTTGAGGACATCCCCGGTATGGCAAAACCCAGATAATATACCTAAACACCGACGACACAGCACTGTACCTACTGTTCTCTGTATACGGAAAGTAAAACTCAGTCCTATATCTGGCATTCCCTACACATCAAGTCTCTCACAAACCACCACTTTTTAAACTTTGTTGATTATCATTGCCCACTGCCTGCACAGCATAGCAGCACTGCACCCCTCTGCACCCCACGTGCGCCACCCCAGTCACAAAACCAGCATTGCGCGCCACAGCATATTAGCTTTGTTTTGTAGCTTGAGGGCAGGGTATGCAGATTTTCTCAGGTTTCTTAAGTCACGTGAATTTTGAACTGCTATTTATCGTCACTCAACTGCCCTGATCGTCACCTTTTGTGTTATCGGATTCGAAGGCTAGGTACGAGTAATGTCTTCAGTGCGCCATCTGCAGTATTTATCACAGCTTTATCTGGAGGACAACGCGAGCGTCCATTGTTTTGTTTGTGATTGAGGCGGTGCACAGGTTCAGTTCGACGCGGATTCGTATGTATTTCTAAGCCTAATTTGTCACAGGATGGTTCAGAATGCACTGAGGCAGGAATTGCCACTCAAAATGTCAAATGTTAAGATATTGAGCCCTGTTCTTTGTGTTTGAAACCTCGCTTATTGCCTCAATAGATGGCTTTACTCATGAAAGACATACCTTCAAAATCAAAATGAAAAGCTTTCAGGCCCTTCATCTCACTCATCTCTTCCCCATTTAGCACCTATCTTCATTCCTATGCAGACATAATTTATGTCATGGATTAACCCCCACCGGCCACGATGGCCCCCCAAGGTTTTCCGGGAAGCAGAAAACACGAGGCGCAGCACCGCGGTTGAGGGCCACCTCTCACTGCATCATTTTCCCATCATCCCTGAAATTTTTACCCCGGGTCACCCAAGGTCAGATCACCAGACGAGGTCAACCAAGGTCACCCACGTCATCTTTAGAGCTCTGTAAGAGCTACATTTCAAAGTCGATCGATTTGAAACTTCCTACACTTCATGACCCCTCCAGGGTCTACAAGGTGTATATCCGGGATTTTTCGATTTCGTGCCCTGAGGTCAGGTCACGAGGCGACCTCCCCATTGGAAAAGCATGGGGAAAAGCTATTTCGTGATATAAAAGCCACAAAAATGATTGCAAATACTGTAGACTGCTCAGAACAACGTTTTTTGACACCCTTTCACGGATCCCAGGGGTCATATTTGCCCTTTGACTTTTCCAAGGTCATCAGAGGTCACCAGAGGTCAAAAAACAGTATTTTGACAATAACTTTTGACCTAATTGAGCTAGAGCGGTGAAACAAACACCATCGTGTTTGTCTTGTCACTGGCTTTCATTTGATATACGGCAAGGTCACTTTTTGATCTTTCGTGACCTCAGGTCATATTAGGTCACGAGGTGACCTCTGGCGGTCAAACCACTGGCGGGAGGTCTTTACGTTCCACATAGCGGAAAAGTACTGGCAATTTGCTATCAAATGTACCTTACCAGGCCTCAATAGCTCTAATGACATAAGAGTTATGCCCAGTTTGCTTAATCATTGCATATTTGAGTGAAAATAGCCGATCTTGACCTAATTTGACCTCTGGAGGTCAAACCATTGACCTGAGCACTAAAACATGCGAAGTAATTTCTACTGAATTCACGCGAGCTTTCTATTGCACTTTGCAGATTTGCGCTAACGCCCATATTTTCGAGTTAGAGGGGGCCATCGATGGCCCTCCGGTGGGGCGAAGGTGGCGCCGGACCCCGGTGGGGCGCGGGTTAATGCATTGCAATTGGCATTTTATTGAAAGAAATGTGCAGTTATTAATGATAGTATAATACCATGAATAAATGTATTGAAATTTGTGATAATATTAAAAAGGAAATGTGCATTTTTTGTGTACCTACTTGGCCACCATTCTGAGTCAGAGTCGACTCGGACTCAATGTTTAATTGAGTCGGACTTGAGTCGACTCACTTCTGAATTTCGGTTGAGTCGAGTCGGATCACCATTTTCAACACAGCGAGTCGAGTCAGAATCAAAGTCAGCCTTTAAGCTGAGAGTCAAAGTTTAGTCGACTAAAAAATTGAGTCATTAACAAGTCTGGTCATGACTCACTTAGTTTTTAAGGAAAAAGAGAATGGAAGTTGCGCCAAACTCCTCATACCTATTCGAATACGAAATCACGGCTCTAGCAGTATGTTTGAACTTACTTGCTTCAAATTCCACAGAATTTTAACTTTTTGTTTTGTGTGGCTGTCTGAAGCAAGACAATGACTGGTGCCATGGACGTATGGGGCCTATTTTGATCCCCAATGCCTCTGATTGGTTTCCATGGGGACCATGGTGACCAGAAATAAATCTGAAGGGCTGCAGCTCTTCGGATTTGTCTCCGCTAAGGATCAGTACCTCCATCGTCATCAATAGCTTTGGGTCTGCTTCTGTTTGGACGACAGCTGTTACGCCCTCTGCTAAAGGCTGCTGTGCCTCCCGAGCAACATTTACTGTGCGAAGCAGGGAACAAAAGTGTGAGATGGACAACGAAATAATGCCTTTGGGTGTTGGTGAAATATGCCCTTCTCAGCCGTAGGTGTGCTCCTATATCTCCTTGGTCTGCAGTGAAAGCTTCAGAAATAGCGCAGATATGCACGTGCGAATTAAGTGGCCATTTGTATCTATATAGAAAAATGTGACACAGCAAACATAAGATAATCAGGCGTTCTGAGTTACCAGATAGCAGAGCATTCACCGAAATAACACCACAGAAGGAGTATTGGTTCGGAAGAACAATAGGTAGGTAGGTATAGCAAATGTTCTGGTTCATTTTATAAACTGCAGAAAGTACCGTTCAGTTCATCAACCTGCCAGATTTGAATGTGTTCGCGCTTCACTGTTTGGGCTTTGTTTTCCCCTCCAAGTTGAAACATCTAAACATTCATTCGGAATTTATACCAGGAGTGTGGGTTCATATATATTTGCGGGTGTTCGGCCACCCCTATTTAGAGGTTGAACTAGCGCTAAAATTAAATTATCTTAGTCTTCATTTAAAGGGCCTTAAATTTCTTTTATTTGGTACAACGGGCCTGAAGGAAGGCAACAAACAACACACTTTATATCAGGGGCGCCAACACGGAATTTCTACAGGGAGAAGGATCAGGGCTGGTGCTGACCGGGGGAAGTGAATTTTGAACATATTCGATACCTGACAGCATTAATGACGGTAGGCAAAACATTTTGGGGGGACGGCCCCCTGGTTGGCCAACAGAGGGGACGCATCTTCCCTGTCCCCCCGCTTTTAGCGCCCATGCCTTATATCATGATATCCCCTTTAATATTAAGGTTATTGTAATGGTTCCAAATTTGGGCACCCCCAATCATTTTCAAATGTCCACGCCCATCACTTATAGCCGACCCTTTGTTTACAGAAGCAGATTAGCTGGATCAGACCGCAGGTTTTGTTCTCCGTTTGGTCGACATTGCAGCGGTTCAGACAGCAGCGGCAGGCCCAGCACCCCATTCCCGTTACTCTCCAATGCCTCTCGCCGTGCTTGCAAGTGGCGTGACAGGCACGGATTCACTCCTCGCGAGATGCTCGCGCCGTCCGCGGTCATTCAGCCGTCACCAGCGCCGCCCAGCGGCGGATCGCGAACTACGGTGGCACGCGGCAGTCGGACGCCGCCGCGCCACAGGGAACGCGGCAGTGAGGTGCGCTGCGGCGGTGTGGGAGGGCGTGCGCAAGTCTGTTGTGAGGGAAGAAACAGGTGCGCCTGTTTTTCTAGTGTCAACGGAGAGTGACTTGGTAGCAACGGTAGTCTTCTCCCGCCTAAGGTAAGCAGTCAGAGTGTTTGTATTGGTCGGTTTTCGCGAGCCTACACAAGCTATGAATCGGAAGCCTTGAGTTATTTATTTGCTACTAAATATATAGCCAAGCTAGCCTTTGTGATACCAAACCAAAATACGGTGAGTTTGAGTTATGATTGCTTAACGTCTTAACGGTATTCAACTTATCCTAACAAACGTGCGGAAGCACTAAATGCGGTTCTGTTACATACCAGAGGCAATTAAAGTATAAATAGACGAAATTTACGACGAGTACTTTACGTCCCATATAAAATATTGTAATTTGAAGTTAATATACAATGGAATGGGCGGAGCTTCATGGCATCTTTAACTCTGCGATAAGTGTGTTTTTCATTCATCGAATATCAATATACCTCAATCAATGGATGAGGGTATTAATGGATCATCACATCATTTATTTTCTGCTACTATTAGAGCTGTCATGTTTACTTAGCTCTTACTACATCATTAAGCGTTCTCCATTAGACGACCAAAATAAGAAGGAATTCTGGCACGAGTGGACAACCTGTCCCCATCTGTCAACGAGAAGTCATTTCTCGGCCATCGAGCGATTCCTTGCAATTCATTTTCCCATCTCCTCGCTCCCCTCTGGCGAGCCCATGAGACAATAATACTGGCATTTTTGCACGTGTATCCACACGATCCTGTACACATCCCTGCTAACCGGGACGCCGGCTGACTGTGCGGAAAAGCCGGCGGTTCGGTGGCCTCTGGGACTGGTGTTCATCACCCCGGGGCCCATGACGTCCCGCCGGCGGCCCTGTACCCCTGCCACCTGATGCATCTCCGCCGCGGAGGCGGGCTGACCCACATCGCACGTGCTGAAATATTTTGATAACGTTTGTTTATTGGCTTTGGTGATGTTCGTCCAGCGCTCGCGACGGCATGTCAAAACACCTTGCTTGCGGTTGTTGTGAGCTGGGAGAAAGGAGCAGACTGAAGCTTTGGCGCTCACGTGTTGCATGATGTAATGGTTGGAAATCCCGGGGTTGAGGGGGCCAGGGTCCCCCCTGGATTTTGGCTATCCCATAGGCTTTGTATTGAGCTTGTAATGCCCTGCCAGCGTTAGCCCACCCCGGACCCCCTGGATCGAGAAGAGATCTCCAGCCATGCATGAGGTGAAAAGGTGGAGGCATTTTCCATCCACTGGTACAGTTTCAAGTTCCTGTTTCTTTTATCTTCTCCTTTGTCCATTTTTGTCGATCCAGAACACAGTGGATCTATTCCCATACCATAGATTCTTTGGATGAATTGCACTGGAAAACCGTAGGGTCAATTGGACAAATTCCACTTAGCGTTCTCATCTGTGCTTGGGATATTATTAACGCCGAGTAGGCGAGAAGGCTTCTTTTGAAAGAGATTAACTTAGGTTTAATTTCCACCAACCATTGTTTGTCAAAGCTAACATGTTCTTGCAAATCTAAAAGGCAATGTCGCGTTCCAAGAAACTTTGAATTAGCAGAGTTTCCCAATCGATTTTTATGATTATTATTACCATGTCAGTGCATGGTAGGCCCCCAGGGAACAAATCATTGACTTTGCCCCTTTATCTACAATATATTTTTTTAGCATGTCACAGAGCCCACAGAAAGAAATCCTGTAAATTTTCATATGATTTACTGGTTTTGGACCGAGTGAACTTTTACGAAAGCCCACGGTGCGAAATGATCCGTTTTGGAGACATTTAGGGTGCCACTATCGACGTTTCTTTAAATAAAACAATTAAAATTAGTTAGTTTACGTTGATATGTGTGCCCAGGAAATTTCTAACACATAATGAGTTAAAATGTATGGAAATGATAAGAAGTGTATGACTGGATGCTCCAATCCTATAACAGTGGGGCAATGGCGCTTCCCTGGTATCATTCGGCCATATGGGACAGTCTCTGCCTTACAACTAACAGGACTCTTGAATGCATAATGGACAAGAATGCAGCGAGAAACTTGTTCAGGATATTTTATATTCCATATCCTTGTAACAACTTTTTTCCCTCTCCTTCCACATTGTTTTATTCTGGTAAACCAACATCAGTTTTATTTATACCCAAGGAGTTTTGAATCTAATCACGGTTTTCAACCCGTTCGGGCTTATTTATATCTCTGGTAGGGGGGTGCCAGAGCACCCCAATTGAACGTTAAAGTAGTACACCTTTTATCCATCCGAATAGACAGATCTCCACCTGGTTCCGACGGAAATCTTAAACTTTCGACGCAGTGCATTTTAGTTCGGCGCTCCATTCGCCGATAAACAAAGTCTGGTCGGATTGGAAATACATCAGCTCAAGCTGAACAAAGTGCAAAAGAAGGGCATGTATCAACTGGTTTCGACAGGCGTCAGGTGTTTTGGCTGCAGTCAGTTACACTCGAAATTGTCAAATGATATCAAAATGTGGGTATTGGACATCGGCAGGGGCCAGTAAGTTTAGACAATTTATATTTGAAATCGTTGATGGCCATAATTGTTCCTCTTTTCTAAATTTTGGGTTTTCTCATTACCTAAGTGTTTCTTCTTTCAGGTTCGTGTGCTTCTTTGTCAGTGAATGCCATATAGTTTTGTGAAGGTCTGGCATAAGTTTTGTACTTTTTCTATTATCATCACCCTTCTGCGTCCTTCCAGTTGGATTATTTTGTAAAGAAATATTGTGGAAACACTAAATTGGCTTTGTATGCTGATTGAAGGAAAGTTTTTTATTTAATCAGTATCGCTATCCTCTTGCCAATGTCACTAAAATTTATTTGTATCAATGTTAGATGATCAATGTGAGTGCACTAATCTTTAACTGGGGCGAATCTAAATGTAAGAAATTTGAATTATTTATCTGTATTTGCACCTCAATCATTTTGCCAGGATCATGCAGCGACTTTCCATAGCTCAATGTCAAATACTTTGCAAATTCAGCCGAGCCATGATCTTGCAAGTCTTTGATGATATATTTTGACGGCCTGCATGAAGTGCTACGAAGAGGTGAAAGGTTTACTGCGCGAATATAATTTGGAAAATATTTACGCCTTTAGAGCTATACAGAACCCTGTCGGATAGGTGTGTACAGAGAAAAATGCCTTGGTTTGCAGGGAGATCACGCAGCGGCTGAAGATGTGAACTCAGGTTTTCGAATCTGAATGGACGGATCGTTTCTTTTTTGTGGGGCCCTTAAATAAAGAACAGACACTGCACAATCTACGTTTAAATTACAGGGTCGAGCGGTACAAAATGCTGACTGGCATCAAAAGGGATGTCGAATGGGCTAAATGTGAACATGTAGCTTATGTAATGGACAAAATGATGCACAAATACCTACCGGAGTTAAACGACGCATTTATCATCCAGTCAGAAAAATAACACCCCACAGTAAGACGAGCTGGAATTTCCCTCATATATTTGTATTTTTTGGCGAACACTTCCACACATACGGTGGCTTTTCAAGCGCCGTTGTAATGAACGTGGAGTGATGAAGACTATGGAAGGAGACAGTAAGGATTAGGACGGGATTTTCATTGCATCCTCATTTTCATTGAATCCTCTCTTTGTATAGCTTCAAGCTTTGACGATTGTGATAAATTCGGCGTCGAATTCAGGCCAAGCTTCGGTATTCAAAGCGCACGGCCGTTTCTCGGATAATGAGGATCTCACCGCGGACATACTCCCTACCTAAGCTGCGCGCCTCCCGACAAGCCCTCCGCAACGTGTGACGATGCACCGACGGCGATAGCAACATACGAGCCCGCTTTTTCCCGGCGTATGATTTACGCCCTCGCCGGGGGACCATATAGGGCGGTCTGTGATGCCGTCTGTCGATCGGGTGTCGTGTTCTGCACGCTGTCAGTGTCGCTGGCAGGCGAAATGGCGATGGACGCCGCGACAGGACGCCGGCTCCGGCTGTCACCGGTTACCTATAAGCCGCTGATTTACTGGCGGACAGTGTTGCAGAGCAGCGTTGCACCGCTGCGCTGGCGCCGATGTGTACTGCATACGCGTCGCTGCCAGCTAGGGCGAGTGTATCGTATTCCGATAAATAATTATCGCCCGTAATGGCCGAGCTGATGGGGTCGGACGGTGGACAGTCGTAAAGTTTGGCGTTTGCCACCATTCCCAGGATCGGCTTCGCGGGCGGGGCGCCGGCCGCGTCGTGGTTGATTTACGACTGATGGGGCGTGTATCATCACCGGCTGATTTAGTGACAGAAGTGCCGAAGACAGGTGGTGAGCACGACAGTGTCTCCTCACATCACGCGTGGTTTCGCCCGGCTTCACACTTGACTGGGTGACAGGCGCGACTCGGCTTTCGCGTGCTGAGGCGCGGGCGTGACGGCGCGGCTGTCGGCTGCGTCACTCACGGCCGATGGCTCTTTTTGAAAGCGAACCATCTACCGGTGTGGTATCGACACGCCGTCAGTCAACACGTCCACCCGCGGTTTCACAATCATCACCAATCTAACGTCCGGCCCCGCTTCGGTGGCGGGCGAACCTGTGTCTCAGGCGACACGCTCGCTGGGGACTGGGGCTCAGGTGTGTCCCTGTGGGTTCCCTGAATAAGCAGTGGCCTGCTCGCTGCAGTCAATTCCAACAGGATCCATGCCGCTAGCTCCATACAGTATTGAACTTTGATGTCTCGTTAACCTCCAGCAATGACTACCGCAGTCCCTGGCAGTTATGGTTGCTCCTCTCTCTCTCTCTCTTCTGCCGTGACACCTGACTGGCAGCAGCCCTCTCCACCCGCGCCGCTCTGCCCTCTCCCACTGCCCAGCCGCTCTACACAGTCACTTGTTGCTGTCTTGTCGATGTCCGTGCGCATTAGTGATGCACGGCCGGGGCGGCGGCGGCTGTCAGGGTCGCACCGGCCGCTGCCGGTGACACCAGCCGCTCCAGCAGCAGCCCAGCAGCAGCTAGCAGCAGCGCCAGCAGCAGCGCCAGCGGTGCGCTCCTCCCCCCGGGACCCGGGACAGCGCGCCTGCCCGGTCTGATCGGAGCCGGGACCGACCGAGCCCGGCGTCGGCCTGGACTGGCCCCCTGGACGCTCGATTGTACAGAAGCTGGCTGTGTCTTTTGTACTGCATAGTGTATAGGAACTGCGGCCTGTAGCAGGGTACCAAGTACTGTGGATTGCATGGATGCGCGCATTCAGGAGGACAGGTTCAAGATGTAACTCAGCACAAGTGCTCATGTCCGGTTTGCAAGGTGTGCATGAGCATAGCCCCTGTCGTGTGGCATCAGTCACAGCGGCTGAGGCGTTGTACTGCGTTGTACGCAGAGTTAGCCGTCATAACTGAGCGAGTGTGGCCAGAGGCGGATCCAGGGTTTGCGACGAGGAGGGCACTTTGTTTAGCGGGTGCCATTTCGGCCAGAGCATAATTTCCTAAGGTGCAACCTATCAAAGTGCACCTTATCTGACGCCAAGACGCCAAATCGCGTCTCCGAGGCTTCAATAGCTATCGCGGGAGGTGGGAAGCGGTCGCAGGGTCGCTCTGGGACGATATCAGGGGGCGCCTGGGGTGCGGTGTGGCCGCGCCGAGTGCTCGATGAGAGGGGGCACCTGTCTCCTCCTTTTGCCCCTGGGGCCGATTATCGGTGTGGTTCTTGGTTGTAATGAATCTCTGAAATATACTGACTTTCACTTGATGTCAAATTTCAAAATTGCATCGGTGTCTCGCCTTCTAACAGGTTTGGGCTCAGCAAGTACGTATCTAGGTATATTCGACTTGCAACTGATGAAAATTGATAGCTTACGCGAGTGATCGCAGAAAAGCTGGGGATAATTTTCGGCCCCCAGCGCCTACCATCGGTTTTCAGCCTTTCGACTGTCCCTTCACTGGACACCGGGGCCCGTTTACGGTCTGGTCACCTCTTCCTCGCTGAGCAAGAACTATTGCACCCCTACCTGGGGCTGTCATGATCCTCTAACGGGTTCTTTCATGCAAGCAAGAGATGCCTAGTGCCTGAGGAAAAATAGTACCCTTTTGGGTGTCAAAATGTTCCTCATTGAGGCCTAAAAGCTTCCTTCTCTGTTTTGGTCAAGAGCGAAAGTCCGGGAACAACTGCAGCATGCACAAATGCAAAGTCTTCTCAGACCCTGTGCACCAAATCACATGCTGGAAGATAATTCACTTCTCAGTTAGGCTCAATTTGCACAAGCGGCCATTTATTCGGCGCTGCAAAACATCTCATGCAGCAATTCATTCAGCACTATCACACATCGTCTCCAGTGGGGTGAAGCCTTCAGCGGTGGTGCTGTAGCACTGTCGAACGCAGTTAGGCAGAGTCGTTAAACCCATCCAGAGAAGGGGTGTCGGTCGTGACCATCGGTCATCACGACTGGGCTGACCTTGCTCCGGCCCTCCCGCCCCGCTATCACTCATCTCTCCCGTCTCGTCTCCAGTGGCGGAGCTCGCAGCCGGCCCGGAGCCTCCAGTTTACCTCCTGCGTCACCTATACCCTGAACCCAAATCGAGCCTGTCACTGATGCCTGTGCTGACTGTTCAGGTGTAGCGCGGAGAGGTCAGGTAGAGAGCCCCGCTGCAGGGGCGCCGGTGCCACCGCCCGTGTCGGTTAAGCCGGCGCGCCGTGTGGATTTGGCGGGCCTGTCAGATAGATGCAGCATCAGCTGCTCTCGGAGGCGTCCGAGCGAGCCGGTCGGAGCCGGCCACACGCCTCCGCTACAACCTAATGCGGCGTTCTTAATGATTGGCGCGCCGCGGTTTACCAGGGCGGTTAGCTGGTCACGTGATTCGCCGGTGATGCTCGCTGCGGAGTTTATAGAGGAGGTGCTCAGGGTGCTTTGCAGGTGATTTTCAGGTATGTTACTGGCGCTTTTGTGATTCGATATAAGGGATGTGGTTTGGCTTGCCTTTGTGTTGCTCGACTGACTTTGTGATAGTCCGCAAGACTCATGCTTCTTGAGGACAAACATACGTTTAAGCCAAGCAATGCCATGCTAATTGCGCGGGCTGCAGCAATACGCTTTTCAAGCGATGCTTTTTTCTCCAACTGAATTTAGGTGGGTGTCCTCGGCGAATGAGAATCAAAAGAGCACCATCATCTTGTACATTTCTTGAGCTGTTTAGATTTCCTCAAATTCCCAAATCAGATCAAATCCTCTGCGTGCATCTACATTCATGCATTTCTGCGAACATTCCCACCTATTTATCAAATCCCTGCTTTAAACACCGACGAGAACAGTAGAGCACCAAAGTTACACGCGTCAGGTATGACGATTTAAGTACGTAATTAAATGCTTTCCCTTGCTGCAGCCCATTCAGCGAGGTTTGCTCCACGTCGCCGGCACTCGCCGGCAAGGGACACCTCCCTGAAACTCGCACGTCGTAAAATGCAAAATATGTTCCGACAAACTATTTAGATGCGTAGGTTATGACTTAAGACCGTGTAAATTTATCCTTCTCAGATCCTTTTGTGCGTGCGCTCGTCCACTTTAATTGGCGGTTTTATCACCCACTTATTATTCACTTGCTCGTGGTTGTTTGGTCGTGAAGCTGCACTTTATTGTCGTTGGATGTGGGTATGGACTGCTCCCTCGGGGACTGTGGGTCGCGCTGCACGCTGATGCTGCTCTGCCAGCTGGTGCGGTCACTTGACCTATCCACTCCCACGTTCTGTACTGTTATTGGTCACCAGGGGTCAACTGCGGCGGGCAGTGAACTTGTAAAGTGCTCAACAAAAGTAATGGTGGGCTTTGGCGTGACAGCTGAAACTTTGTATCGTCCTTAGACGGCGGCATCGGCACTGCCAAAACTCTGATACAGTCTCTGATGTCTGATACAGTATCTGATAGTCTCCGATACATATTTCCCAGATCATAGGAGGACCCTGGGGACAAAGAGGAGGGTACGTGCCCCATATCGACTCTGCGCCCCCTGAAATGGTTATGGCGCCTCCTAAAAGGTTGATGGAGCGGCCCTGAAATGCTGCTTCCTGTCCCCCCCAGGATGCAAGTATCAGCGCCCTCACGATAGGATTCGGCGCCTATTCGGCGCTAATAGGTTTTACCGTCCAAAAGAAGTGCTTTCTTATCCAGATGGCGGTACCCGACCATGTACCCCTCCCCCGATCGGCAATCCTGGAATCGTCTATGTTCTAGATATGTGGTAGGAAGTTTCAGTGTGGGTTGTGCACATTTAGCCGTTAAAGAAAGAGACAAAGCTGTACCTTTTTAATCGGGACCCAGGATTGTTCATTGCTGAGGCCTGGGATTTCATTCCCGCTGCTTGACAAATCCACACCAGCAGACTCAGAAGGCGCGTTGTGCTGTTTCTGTCGCTTAGACTCGAACCGCCTTCTGGAACGATCTTCCGTTACTTATGTATACCCGTGTGACCAATTCTGTTTGTAACCAACAAGCACAGAACAAATTAGCCACTGTCATGACGGCTGCTCGCGCTGTCACGCCGCCCTGTCGGGCACACGGAGGCGTTACGCTGTGGTGTCTGTCAGGCGTCGGTCTGTCAGATCGCGCCTGTCAGATCCGTCCGTCAGCCGCCGGAGGCGATAAACAGTGGGCCGGTCGCCACCTGATTGTTTATGTCCAGCAGCGACGTTCGTCACAGCTGACCGCCTGCTGGTGACGGACATGACGCAGAGGCCGAGCTCGCAGAGACGGACGCAGAGACGGAGGTAGAGGACAGATACTGAGTTCGCAGAGACGGACGCAGAGGTGCAGGCAGAGGACAGATACTGAGCTCGCAGAGACGGACGCAGAGACGGAGGTAGAGGACAGATACTGAGTTCGCAGAGACGGACGCAGAGGTGCAGGCAGAGGACAGATACTGAGCTCGCAGAGACGGACGCAAAGACGGAGGTAGAGGACAGATACTGAGCTCGCAGAGACGGACGCAGAGGTGCAGGCAGAGACGCAGGCAGATGCCGAACTGGCCAGAGACGGTGGCAGAGGCCGAGCTTGCAGAGACGGACGCAGAGACGGAGGCAGAGACGGAGGCAGAGGCCGAGCTGACCAGAGACGGAGGCAGAGGCCGAGCTGACCAGAGACGGAGGCAGAGACGCAGGCAGAGGCCGATCTGGCAGAGACGGAGCCAGATACCGAGCTGGCCAGAGACGGAGGCAGAGACGCAGGCAGGGGCGGAGGCAGATACCGATCTAACTAGATACGGAGGCAGATCCCGAGCTGGCTAGAGACGCAGGCAGAGACCGAGCTGGCCAGAGACAAGCAGAGACGCAGGCAGAGACCGAGCTGGCCAGAGATGCAGGCAGAGACCGAGCTAGCCAGAGACGTTGGCAGACTACGGCAGCAGCTAAGCAATAGAAGCTGCTTGGTCCTGTTGAAATTCTCAGTCACCTTCCTAAAGTGAAATGGGGCTCCCCAAAGATCCTAGTTTGTTATCAGAATATGCGTTTTTGATTAATATAGGTGAGAAATCCTCACACGTATATTATTGATACTGCGATACACAATACACAGCAACGCACACAAACACACCGGCGGGCGAGATGATGGGCTCGTGAGTCGCCATCCAGCGGGCACAATCTGGGACCCCCAACCATGAGACTGCGCCGCACACCCAGCCAGCAGAGAGCAAGGCGTCGGAGCACCCCGGGACAGGACCCGAACACGCGTGCCGTCGCTGACAACAGAAAAAAACGGTATGTTATAGGAGTGAGCAAGGTGACGCGCAATTCAGTCGGTCAATCCCAAACCTAAATCGCTATAATGCACGAGAGCAAACAGGAAGCTTAAATCAGGTAATATTGTAATTAAGAAACGATTTTGTGCAAGCTTGACATGGTTATTTCCCGTCAGAAGTGGAGAACTCACCCTCTCTTCAAGTGCAACTTGTCAGATTCCGGTGCACACGGGAGTCCCCCTGGGGTGCCGTCAGTTCGATGACGTTGTGCAATATCTCTTTGAGTAGCACACAGCGCTCTCAATGGGAGACTGGGAACGGAACACCTGCAGGGCTGACATAGATGGTACCTGCCCATTTGGACGCTATATTTCTCTGAGGCGAGGCAGGAATAATGATTTAGAGCAAGTTATTCACCCAGGGATCATCTGAGGAGAACAGAAGAGGTCTGAACCGCTAGGAATAGTTCTCCTCTGCTGGATGAACTATTTGCCACTTTAATGCACTGCAACGGGGAGGATTCAGTTAATGATGAAGTTTCCTTTTCTTAAATGAAGTTGGCGGAGATGGGTAGTTAAAGCTAATTTCATTTTCCCGGAGGAATGAAGATTGGCTTAATTTTATGTGACTGCAGGGATTTCTGTGAGATTGTCTCGGAATTGCGCCAATCAGACTTAGCGGTGCAATCAGTTCTGTTCGCTGTTCTGTTCGTATCATTTGGGGAGCATCGAAATCCCCAACAGGCTTAGCAATGAAAAAGTGGTGTGCGTTGTAAAGTGACAACCTACGTCCTCTGATTTCCAGAATAATGTTTGAAGTATGCAAGTGGAGATACCACAATGACCTCAAGTTGCGTCGACACTTGCTGTTTTTGTAATGCTACGTATATAACGCACACTACGTATAATTCTGTACACCATATAGCTCAGCAAATTTTGATGAATTTATGCCTTTCCGGCGTCCTTTGAAAGTGGATCTGCACGACAATCCCTCACTTCCAAAATACCGACAAATATATCAGGATAACACCAGCTCCATCCCATGTATTTATGCACCCCGAATGCGCCGCTCACCATCGGTAGTTTTCGCCTGTTGGATTCGCTGGCTGGCTGCTTGACTCCAATCCAAAGGCGACGTCTCCTCGCGCTGGCCCGACGTCAGCGGGCTGATGGCCGATGCCAGCGGTGCCATTAGTCTTTCGAGGTTTGCTCTAGCCGGGGACGTGCCGAAAGTCGACGGCGGTGGATTTAGTGATGGGGAACGCCAAGTCAGCATCGGAGCCGGTCGGCCCAGGCGGCCGCAAGTGAACGATCAGTTGTCAGATGGCGAGTATAAACAGAAAAGCCGTTGGCGTAAGCGTTGGGCTGGCATCTGCTGATAGATGTAACTAATGCCAGACACCTCTGCACTGATAACCGCGCTGGCGATATCCGCCGCCGCCGCCTTTGGGCCGCGTCGCATGCCAGATCAGAGATAAATGAAATTATAAACACTCCAGATTGGTTCGGAGTGCCGCCGCGGCAGCAGCACCGATAAACTAAAATGGGAGCGCTGGGATCATCTTGGACGCTGAAACACTTTCCAACGGTATGTTTTTATAGTTTCAGACAGCCAGAAACGCGTGATTTCAATACATTCGAAACAAAGTATGGAGGTGCATGTCTCGTCATGATTGTGATTATCACTTGGCATGCATTGTTGGTAGCATGATGCCATAAGCGAAACATATATTTTGTATCTAAAATATACGATTGTTACGAAGGCAGACCTTGCAAAATGCAGAAGGCAGGAATATCA